>PVKE010041896.1:0-13990 GCA_004027555.1 Craseonycteris thonglongyai | reverse complement strand
TTTTTTTTTTTTTTTTTTTTTTTAATGATAACTATAGAAACAAATCAAAACACAAGTTAAAAGATAAAGGACCAGAACTCAAAAAGGACGAGGGGTGGTTTCCAGTAACAAGAGATAAAATGAATGCATACCTTTTATTATGGATCATAATGTTGCAAGTACAAAAATCTATTATAAAATAGATATGTACTGATCAAAAAGAGCGATATTCAGATACCGATATTTTCAAAAACTATGCCTTGCCAATGTTTCTTGGATATATCACATTTTGTTTACTTTATGGATAATGAAACTATATAAAGAAGATAGAATATGAAAAATATGAAGTACAGTTGACTATTTGAATAATAAGTTTGAACATTATGCACTCTGGATAAAGATGTCTCCCTAGACAAGTCACTGATGATATTCAAAGGACAGCTGGGGTATGTGCAATTTATAGCTACCCAAAGGTACCAGATTTGGAATCAAAGCTTACAAGTTATGTGAATCCAATGCTGGATATTGTGCACACAAATGTTAAGTTAAAAAATAAATGGTATTTTTTGCTCACATTGAATTGCATTTAATTCATATGTTGGGGGCTAACAAGTGTACCTCATGTATACATGGGAGATACCCAGGAAAAAAATGAGTAATCCATGAGGTGGCTTATATTTTAGTATTAAATACAATCTTAATAGGAAAAAAGGAGAGAGGATATAGACCTCTTAAGGGAGAGTAAATGATTTTTAGAAAAGACGAATGGACCCTTAAAAGAATAGATGGGAGGTATGATAATTTGTGACAAAGTTTGGATGTGGTGTTGACTTCTAGTCTCTCCTGTGACAAGCGTCAATCGTCTCTGATTAATGAAACTCCTGGAGAGGGATTAATACTAACTGAGTTCCTTTTGGAGGATCTGTCTTTAGACAGAAGGAAAGTTCAGGAAGTCTCCCCCTGCGTTTGCTGGTTTTCAGATGCCTTCAACTCAAAGTAATCAATGTACTACAGTGATATATTTTGGGCTGCTACCCTTTAGGGTGATGTATTTGATGTACTTAGGAGTAACAATGGTCGTTGATTCACCACTGCCATTGTATTCCTTTTATTTCCTTGCAATGGGATCTCAGCCTTGGGCTGGACATTGATTTACCCACCATAAGATGGAAGATCTGATAAAGCTGCTTAGTTGAATCAAGAGAAAAGCTTCTGTACATTCTCTTCCTGTATTCTCTCCTGAGAATACATTATTTTTTATCCCACAATTTCTCTTTAGGTTATCAGCTTTTAAATTAGGTATCAGGTGACTGCAGGAGAACCAACTAGAGAGTTGTTTAAAACACAGATCCCAAGATTCTGATTTGATGGCTAAGGAGGATGAGCCCAGGAGTCTGCATTTTTGAAAAGCTCTCCATGCTGAATGTAGATGTGCTGTCAGGTTTGGGGAATACTCGTACAGATTATTGCCATGAATCTACAACAGTTACTGCCCCTTTTGCTTTCTGAGTCTTTCCCTTGTCATCCATTGTACATTCCCATGTCGAGGGTGGTGTTAAACCATACATGTGTGATTTCACACAGACCTTTTAGTATTGTGAATGAAAGGAAGAACAGCCAAACTGATGGAAAAATTTTTATAACCTTATAAGTTTATTTGAGCCAAACTCAGGACGTGCCCAGAGCAAGATCTCGAAGGATTGAGAAAATGCCCTGGAGAATGGTAATTTGGTGACTCTTTTTATACAATTAGAATCAAAGGGGATAGAGAAGCCGGGATGGCTCAGCAGGTTAAGTGCTTGCTTTGCAGCCCTGGGAACCGAGGATCAAATCTTGGCCCCGGCCCATGTGGACCCATATGCTGAACTGGGGTGTGCTTCCAATGTGGGAGGCCCCCAGCTCGGTTCCCACCCTGCACAGGCCCCACCTACCTGTGTGGAACGAAACCATGTTGAAAGCTGATGATGTACAACTATGGAGACTACTCTCAGCCCTCCCACTTCTCTCTGTCTCTGTTTCTCTCCATCTCTGTCAAAAACAATAAAATAAATCTTTAAAAAAATAAATAAATTTCTTAGAATCAATGGAGAAAACATAAGAAGGTTACATGAAATGCATTGGTGGTAGATTAAAGAGGGGGAAAGAAGCAAAGAGTGTAGGGGAATTTCTGGGATTGAGTAGAAAACAAAATGAAAATATACATCTTTTACATTAATGGATATAGAATAAATAACCTTAAACATTTATAGTAAATAGAAATGGTATTCGGGCAATAAAGTAAAATAAGGAGTTTGGTGCATGTGCTCTTATGAGGGTGGTTGCGCCTTCTGAGGGGTCTAGAAAAGATTACTCTGGCACTTGAAAAGTATTTTACCCTAGATATATAAGAACAATAAACAGGGCTTGCTTAAGACGAAGATAAACCTTTTAGTAAAGAAGTTATGTGCCTGGGGCATGAATACCCACCATGACCTGCCCAGTTAGGAATTTATGATCAGATCGTCCTGTGTGGTTACTTTTGGCCACTGAGCCAGTCAGGCCTGCCATGTAGTGCGTTGAGCTTGTCAGGTCTGCTACATAGCCCCCTTTTCATTCACAGTATCACTGTCATGAACAAAAACTTCTTACAATTTCCCGTAAAAACGAGTCTTAAAATTTCCTGCTACAGTTTCCTGAGGGTGATGCCTATAAATTCCTCATCCTTAGAGCATTTAGCACAGAGCCTTGTCTATGTTCTTCTCTTTTTTTAAAAAGGCCCCTGTCAATTATAACACCTGCCTAGGAAGGTCATGGTGGGAGAGATTCTGTTTGCTAACTTCTAGGAAATCACACGTATCAGTTAACGGTCAGCACATTAAAAAAAAACACAACAGGTGTCCCTACACTTTTACCATTTTGTTCTCAGCCAGTCTGAAGAACCTGGTGGCGATGATAAAATGTCATGATCAGAACACAGATAGCTCTAGATATAGATTTATAATATACAATAGAGATATAGATAGATAATAAAAAGCAACACTTTGTATTCTTTATTCTCGGAGCCACTGAGAAAACCTGTTATATTACAGAATTGAAACTAGGACAAAGTTCTTTAACCCAGCGCATGATCTTTTTTTTTTTTTTAATATTTCTTTTTCTTACCACTAGGTTACAGATGTGGACTAGGTATAAGTGGACAGCTGTGTAGATAGCATTTGTGAATCTTGCATTGGGAAGGATATCCCCATGGTCATCCATCATAAATCATCTGGATTTATGTGAAAACTTTGATATAGTCAGCCATCAACTTCTGGGGAACAGGGGCTGACTCAATAATTTTTTCTATCTCTAATTCTGAGTGTAGGGATGGCACCTAGTAAGTGTTTGTTACCAGTTGGCTCTATTTTACAGTAGGCTGATCAATCCTTGATCTGCTATTACCATATAATTTACAAATAGCTGCCCAAATGATCCATATGCAGAATCTCTGAATACTCTGTATAACCTGCATGATCAATCTGTAAGCCCTCTCTGCATCTTTAGTTCTGATTAAATGCTTGAACAAATGTTGATTACTGATTAAACTATAGACTATGACTAGGATGACAAATAGAAGACATTTACTCAAGTTACTGCTAAGCTTTTTGGATGGTAGGGTTCCAATTCAGATTGACCTTGACTATAGTAAGTATAAATGAGGAGAATTAAGACCATTAGGGAAGTACAACTTTCAGAAAACTAAATATAAAATGGGGACTGTATCTGTATTACTTTCAGGGAGGGGAGAAGAAGAGGAACTCATTGTGACTCAGCAACATACTGCTTTATTTTCTTAATTATTGGGCACACACTGCCAGTCAACCACCGGAGCATAACATGTGGGAACTGCTGGGTAACTTTCCCCAAATAGTTAGTATGCGTCAAACACTTTTTTAGAATCCTGTGTCCACTCAGGAAGAAGGAAAATGCGGGGAAATTGTCAAGGGTCCAGATCATGGCAAGTATATACAGAGAGCCCTGGAAAATAGGACCTATTAAAAGAGGCTGATAAATAAGGATTAATGACTTAGCTTGATCCAAAGCAGCTGAAGAATGATTAAATTAATGGTCTTCTGTTGCATGTCCAGTTGCTACATAGAAGATAATATAATTATTGCCACTACTAATAGAATTAAGGAAATAGATTTACATTAGAGCTAAAGAAGATTTTGAAGGACTATAAAGAAGTTCTTGACTTTCAGGATTGTTGTACAGTTGGAAAGTCTTGTCAACTGGAAACATGACATGTTTTCTATAGGCTAAGGATGGGGGTGGGTACTGCATGCGAATTAGACATTGATGCAATGCAGGTACAGACTGACAAACTTTCCAGATCCCGTTTTGTACTGCTCATCTCACATTGTGTTTGACATGATCAGTGAGTAAATTGGTATCCCTTTTTGTTATTACAAATGTCAAAACCTCTTAGTGATTCCGTAATGCATTTCAAGCAAGTGAGAGGTTAAACCACAAATTGAAAATTACTTCATCTGCAAATCAACTTGCTTCCCGTTCTCACATGGGCCCTTACAATATTGTCAATTCCAATTTGCCTTTTCTTTTCCTTCTTTAGAAAACTCCCTGTGTGCGCCCTCCTCACTTACTCTACGATGAGTGCCAAATCTGCCATCAGCAAGGAAATTTTTGCACCTCTTGATGAAAGGATGCTGGGAGCTGTCCAAGTCAAGAGGAGAACAAAGAAAAAGATTCCTTTCTTGGCAACTGGGGGTCAAGGCGAATACTTAACTTACATCTGCCTGTCAGGTAATGAAAACCAAATATTAATATTACTAACACAACTCCTATTTTAAAGCAGTTCACTGTAAGGTATCCAGGAGGATTATATACCTGGTTTTGTATATGTCTGCTCTTATATGCCTGTTTTCTGTTGTCTTCTCTGATCCTTACACATGGTACATTCATTTACTTTTGAGGTTGCCTTATATGGCAAAGGTAATGAAGTTCAATTTTAATGTATTTCTGATTCAGTGAGAGCTTCTGTAAAGGGCTTAGTGGATGTAGTTGTTTGTCCCTACTCCTTCACTAGGATGTTGACAGACTGTGGGATGTCCTATAGGGTTTGTATTTTAGAATAATTCCGGGTATTTGAGTAATTGTCCTCACTAGCAGCCTGACTTTCATTGAATTTCTTTTCCTTAACAGTTGCCAATAATCACTAATAGTTTTGTCTCAAGATAAATATCGACACGCTATGGGATGTGAGGAAGCAGACTGAACTCATAGATCACTGCTTTGCCTGACAGATGGTACTAGTCAGGAAGAGGCATCTACATCTATTAGCTTAGATTTTTGGTTGGATCATTTTTTTCTCTTTTCATTTGTGATTGTAGGATTTCTGTGAGTTATACTATGGATTCATACCAAGTTTTTGGAGATAAAACTTGGATAAGTTTTCCATGGAGCTAAGGTCAATGCTAATCTGAACACCTGGGCATATGTTATATTTCTGATATTTCTTGTAACTAGGGAATGGAAGAATTAAGCTTGCCTCAATTAATTTTTTCTTTACTTCCTTCAGTTATAGCTTAGGAATAAAATTTCATTTTGGACCCACTTTTAGCTTTAAAAAAAAATTAAGTCTCTGATCATTTAAGTTTATCAGAATTTATCTCAGGGTAGAGACAGCTTTCCCCCCAGAAATAACATGTAACGATAATCATAAGACTGTAACTTAGTATAAGATGAAATGACAATACAGCCCTTTGGTAAGAATGCCTTTTCAGTGGTTAAAAAAAAAAAGCTTTGATTCAAATTAATGTGAGAGAATTAACCTTGAAATATTGGTCTTTCCTAATCCCAATTAATGATTAAGTTAACAAAAGTTTAGTATGCTTGGTAGTGCCTGTCATATAGTAGGGGCTCAATTTATATCCAATGACTAAGTGAAAGAAAGAAATAGCCTTTCCTAATACCTTCCTGGTATTTTATTAATGAGATTCAGGTCTTAAAAATATTTTTCTATTCTTAAATTTAGATTCTGGGGTTTTTGCTTCTACCAATAACAACTAGAAACGCATTACAATAAATTTTGTTTTGTAGTTAGGCTGAGCATGGACACATAGGGATTCTGATTTTATTTATACTATGTGTTCAATGTTTCACCGAGATTTCTTAAAGACAGTCATTGAATAAAAGATGAATGGTCTAGAATCCCCTAGAGTTTTGACTACTATATACCTATAATTGCAAAAGAAGGCGGTTTTGTATGCATTTGAGGCATACGCTGTTGTCGGTGTTTTTCTGATCATGAAGTGTGCAAGAGTGATATAGTGAAATAGCATCACTGTTTCCCCTGCTGTGGGAGTTGATGACCTGGGATTTACCGGTAATAGAGAGCTGCATTTCCTTTACAAATTACCAAAACCTTCAGGCTTAGTCTGAAACTATGAGAACTGCTCTTTTGTTCACTCTAATGGAGGACAACGTTTTGTTGTGAAAGTCTTCATCCTTTTCCTTGATTTGAATTTTGAGTGAACAGGTTGATAAAACAGATAGGACATTTGAGCAGATGAGTTCATGGAAATTGGGGCCGGAGAAGGCCAGACAACTTTGATACCACATTTTTTACAGCTTGATTTTTCTTATAATTGAGAAAGAAGCAGCCACCTTTATTTTCTAATTTCTGTGAGGCTTAGAAGCATATCAATCACATCTCTGATAAGGTAATGACTAAGTAACAAAGAATCCATTAATTGCTCAAATATTTATTAAGTACTTTTTATGTGCCTATCGCTCTAGGTCCTGGGGGTTCTGTTATGAGAAGAAATAAAGCTTACCTTGTTTGGTGAGGGAGAAGCAGTAGGCATTAATAAGTTACTCATGAAAATAAACATGGGGGTTAACTGTCAAAAGGCGGACAAGGAAATGGAGTGCTCTGAAAGCATGTGTGAGGAGAATCGGGTCTGGTTGGGAGAACCCAGAGCTGCTTCACTGGCCCTGAAGAGAGGATGGTGTTGGCGCAGAGATCATTCCGGGCACAGGGAATGGCAGCCTCATTAAAAGACTCAGCTGGAGTCTGAGCTTCTTGTCTCTCCTGTTCAGTCTAAGGATAACCTCTTTGTAGCTCATTTCACATGTGAGGCTGTGAAGTGAAAGCAGAGCCCGGGAATGACAGCCTCCTTCCTGCTGTTTGTGTGTGAACCACCTACGCTCTCTGGGAGGCCAAGACTTTCAACTCCTGTGGTTTGGTGGACGGAAAGGAGCTATCCATTTTCAACCGGCAAAATTAGTCCAAATTAGAGCCATGTCTGCAAATAATATGTAACCACTTTTTAAATACCAGAAACAGTTCTTTTTTTTTTCTTTTTAAAGGAAACATATTGTTGCTTTAAAAGTTTGCCAACGTGTACGTGTACACAGGGGTGTTTTCTATAGCCAATATCTTTTGGTAATGTTTCTTTTTTTTTTTGACAGAGACAGAGACAGAGAGAAGGGGGAGGGCCCAGAACAGTCTCCACAGTTGTACATCATCAGTTTTCAACATGGTTTTATTATACACTGGTGGGCTGGAACAACACAGGGTGTGTACTGCGCCAACGGCCTCCCACATGGGAAACACGCCCCCTTGAGCTGGGGGCTGAACTGGTGGCTTCCTACATGGGAAACATACCCTAGTTCAGCATATGGGTCTGCACAGGCTGGGGCCGGGACTCGATCCTCAGACCCTGGGGCTGCAAGATGAGCCCTTAACCCACTGAGCCATCCTGGCTTCCCCTGCTAATGTTTCTTAGTATGAATATTTTTTCACAGTGTCTGTCAGAATTTATAATTTGAGAGATAAAGGCCTCTGATCATAAGACTTATTATTTTCAGAGTGGGTTCGATATTCTCTGCAGGAATCCATGAAGATGCTGGAGTGGAGGAAATAAAATGATCTTTCTTGAGTTATTTAGCTACAACTGTGTATGGAGAGAAATAAAATCTTCAGGTCATTCAGGAAGCCTTGGGATAGAATTTGAGTATTTTTCTTTGGACTTCCTGAGTAGCTTCTTGAATGGTGTGAAATGCTTATGTAGTGGCATGTTTCTATTGATTAGCATTCTTAAAGCACTAGTTGCTACTTTTTCTTCTTGGCAATGGCTAAAATTAAAGTCTGACAGTACCAAATATTAACAAGCATATGGAACGGTTTAAGCTGTCATACTTCGATGGGAAGGTAAAAATGATGTAACTGCCTTGATAAACAATTTGTCTTTTTTAGATAAAGTCAAATATGCACTTAAATGACTCATGAACTCTGTTCATAGGCAAGAGAAATACCCAAGAGAATTTTATTACTCTGTTCATACCCAAGAGAAATAAAACCATATATCTACATAAAGACATGTACCTAAGGATTCGTAACAGTCTTATTTATAGTAACCAAAAATCAGAATTCAAATGTCTCACTACATGTGAATGAATAGACAAATTATTTTATATATCTATGCAATGCAATACTACTCCAAGAAATGAACCATTGGTACACGTAGCAACATGATAAATCTCAAAAGCCTTATGTTAATGAAAACAAAAAACAGGCAGAAAAGATTACATGCTATGTGATTCTATTATATTAGATTCTAGAATGGATAAAACTTAAGCTACAGTGACAGAAAGCCCATTGGTGTTTACCAGGGGGTGGAATTGGGGATTGAACTGTAAATGGGCAGGAAGAATTTTTGCATTGGTGTAAGTGTGTTGAGTGTGGTGCTGGCTACTTAAGTGTTTACATTTTTCACAACTCAACTCATCTAACTGCCTACTTAAAAAATGTACATTTTATATGTAAATATACCTCAGTAAAATTGAGGTTTTTAAAATGTTTTACAGACACAAGTGGTTGATCATGAGAATTTATTAACCTTCTAATCTTGGTCTGCATTGGAAGGTGGCCCAGAAGCTAGCTCTTTCCTTCATAGCTATGAGCAGTTATCCTAGATGGCCTTTTTGAGCCCTCAGACAGAAGCAGCTATGTCATGTAAACCTGTGCTTAAATCTCTATGATCTGTGTGTCAGTGTTCTAAGTTCCTTGTAGCTAAGTATAGACACAACACATGCTTCAATGGAAGATGCTATTTAAATTTATGGCTTACTACATACAAATACCTGATTGTGGTGTAGACTATATATAACCCACAACTGCTAACTCATTCAAAGTGTAAAACAAACCCTGTCCACAACAATTTCTACAGTGAGTTTCCCCCTCCATGATATGGAAGTCTATAACATTAAACTAGAAACATGCTAAGAAGTTAAAATCAGTTTATATTAGAGGCCAGTTACCTACTGAGCATTTCCTAATTTCATATTTAAAGTCTACTCAATCTTGTTTTAATTCAGTATGCAGAATGTGGAGTGCTAGCCTTCATGTCCATAAATATATTAAAGCTCTTTCTTTGGCTGCTACTCACTGTCCCTATAGAAGGATCATGAAGAAACTTTAATTTTTGTGATTACTACATCTTTTACATATTTTGTTGAAACAAAAAATCTTAATCTTTGCAAAATGATTTTGAGCTTGTAATGAGCAGTATTTTCTTATTCAAAAAAAGTTTTGAATACTCTATGATGAACTAATTTATGTAAATGAATCCCCATGGAAGGTAATGATGTGGGTTAGGCATGTAGAACCTGGCAATACTATTCTTTGTCTCAGTGATTGCCAATCCTAGGTGTTCTTTAGAATAACCTCTAGAACTTTTCAAAATACTGATGGCCTAGTTCCATGTAGGTCCTAGTAATGCAGCACTGGGATAGTGGGGAAACTTACCTTTATTTTGGTAGTGTTATACTGAAGGTAAGGTTGAGAAGTTTCTTTATCTTGGGGAGTTATACTCTGGGTTGTCTTAGTGGGATACTTGATACAATTATATATTTTTGGTACTCAATTCTATCAAAAGAATATTTCTTAGTCTCTTGTTGACTGACCATGGTAAAGCCTCTGAATTTTTCTGGGTTTCAATTTATTCAATTGACAAATTTAAAGGTTCCTTTGGACCCTGAGGTTCTAGGAATCTGAACTCCATTGGAAACTTTAGACTAAATTTTACTCTTATTCCATACATGTTATGTAGGGAGAAATTCAAGTTATTAATAACATTATACAAATGAATGCTTAAAACATTTGTGAAGATTTGAGAACATTTTTTATTATGTTATTGGAATTAGGGTAACCAAAGTTAATTGTCAGCAATCTGGTATAAGAAAAAATTTATTTTTATCCATTTTCTAATTCAGACTGCCTCTCATCTCAAAGTTCATAAATATTAGAAGAGAGAGAAGCAAAGAATACAAGATAGATGAAATTTGACCTTAATAGAAATGGTTTATTCAGGAGTGGTGAGTTGACTTACTATGAGTTTCTACCCAGGAGAAATGAGGAAACCCACATTGAACTCAGAGGTATACAAATACATTAACAGTGAAAGAACAAATACAAAATAACTACAATAGTCATATGTGAGGGCTGTCCCGAAAGTATCCAGCCATGTAACCATTTTTGTTATACTGACAGTGGCTGGATTTTTTTCCAGATAGCCCTCATATATTTACTATTTTTTATTACAGAAGTAGCTAATACTGCTGAAAATATGAATCTCTCTGAAAATTATGTAGCAGAAAATAAAGATGACTTATCTTGCATATGTTATTATATACGGTATTATTTGTTTTCATTCCAGTTAATCCTCATAACACCCCTGTCAATTAGGTGGCATGTTCTTCATTTCACCAATGTGGTAACCAGTGTTCATCACAGAGGTCATGACCTCTCAGAATCACCATTTTGGAAGTGACAAACTCGGAAATCCACCCACTCCTTGTGACACCAACAGTTGTGTCCATATTGTCATTGTACCTCATTTGTTCTGACTTAGGTTAGGAAGGTGGTATGCTGTAGAGAGGGCCATGTTTTAAGGATCAGATTTTTCCATAACTTTTCAAAATTGAAAGAATTTGAATGATTTTGACCTATACTGTCTTCCTATTTCATTGATGAGGTTATTAATTAATAGACTCTCCTACATTTGGAATACAGTATAAATCAGGGTAAAAGCCTTTTATCTCTTAATATGAAGATTTGATATTTATATCCAGCCATACTCATAAAACTTTAAGTAACAATATGCAATAAAATATGCGATATGCAATGCAATGAAAAACAAAGGTACTTCCAGTGCCTTGATTATATGATCCTTTCTACATTCTTTTTTTATTTCATAAATATGCAATATCCTCTCTTATACTCTGTATTGAGCATTTGGCTCTTTTGTGATATGGACATACACATTTGATTAAAACACGTGTAACAATGAAAATCCTTGGTTATAGGAAGGTAAAAGTAGAGGGAGGATTTTATTCTGAAACATTTTCTGGCCCACTAGATTTTGCCACCAGGTATCATTTATAAATGACCTTCAGAGAAACACCCCCATGTACCCATCAGACACTTCAGTGCTCAATACGGTTAGGGTGGCACCAGCCCACCTTTGAATAAATAATAATAGTAGTAATGGTGTTTATTGAGTTTCTATATTGTGCATGGTTCTATTTTCTTTACATATATTAACTCTTTAATTCTTACAACAGTATTACAAGATAGGTAACAGTACTGTCCTCGTTTTATAGATGAGGATGATAAGCATACAGAAATAAATTAGATCGCCCAAGATCGTCAGCTTGTGAGTTACAAAGGAGATTTGAGCCCAGAAAAGTTTGAATCTAGGCCTATTCCTTTAGACACTATGTATGCTTCTCTCTGTCTCTCTCTCTCTCTCTCCCTCTCTCCCTCCCTCCCTCCCTCTCTCTCTCTCTCTCTCTCTCTCTCTCTCTCTCTCTCTCTCTCTCTCTCTCTCTCCCTCCCTCCCTCCCTCTTTCTCTCTCTCGCTCTCTCTCTCTCTCTCACTTCCCAAACCAAACAGGTTTTCTTGCCTTCCCTCACACAACTTTAGTGATCATTCTATCTCTGTATTAATCTGCTTTTCTACATGGTTTAGACCTTGGTTGCTTTTGGCTGGGGGTTGACAGTCTTCTACACAAATAACTGGGCTGTTAAGAAAGCCACATATTAAAATGATAGTGTCAGGAATATGTTTGAATTTTAGAGAGAATTAATTCCTCAGGGAAATTCTGAGAGGCTCCTGACAGGGACAATGCCATGTAAGAACTTGTTTTGTTCAGTTGTGTAATAGAAAAAAAAAAAAGTAAATTTGTTTTAAAAAGAATTTCCTTGGTGGTTGTAGATCTCTTCCTGTGAAAACTGATACTAGTAATACTTGTCTTTTCTAAAGCCCTTGTGAATAGGGAAGTCCAAAAATGGATGAGTACTTAAGAGGTATTATTTAATCCTCACAACAGCCTTGTGATGTGGCTTCTATTGTTATCTCTGCTTTATGGATGAAGGCGCCAAGGCTTAATGTGGGTTAGTACACTGCTCGGGGTCAGGTGGCTGGGTGGTGACTCCCAAGTATGCACACTTTTTTTTTTTCCAGGAACAGGACTAAGTCCCAGAAACAGAACTCACCGTTTCCTTAAAAACAATGTGACAACATTCTTTGAGCAAAGCATTTTAATCTCTGAGGATTTAGAGAATGTGCTGTCAACCACTTTGGCTTTTCTAGTGGTTTAGCACGCCAGTGGAGTTTGCTGTTCCATTCTCTCATATAGGCGTTCCACTACGAAAACCAGATGGAAACATGGGAAAACTCTTCACAGAGGCTGCTGCCAAAACATTTCAGTTAAAAAGGAAACTCCATCTGTGTGCTCTCCCACCACCCAGCCCACTGTTAAAACCAGGAATTGCACAGCTGACTCACTTATGTTGGTTTTGACTAGTTTTGACCAATAGCAAACATAGAGCAAGTGGTCGTTAGGGAGACTGCAAATGAAGGCAGCTCGCCTTCTGGAATGTGGATGGTGAGGCACTGTGTACGTGGCAGACATCAAAACAGTGGCCCACCAAGAAGGTAGGGTTTCAATTCATGCAAATGAGTTCTGCGCTGGTGGAGATTTTCTGAGTTACCACGTAAGGAAGTTAGTGCCCTTTGCTGTTGTATTTGGAGTTGAACATCACCAGCATTTCATTTGTCAGTATGTTGTAGTCAGAGGCACTTGAGGATGCACAAGCCCCTCTTGCTCCCTGTGTTCTCCCAATCAGGTTATAGAAAACACAGGCTTGGGGATGCGGGATGGCTGAGCAGTCAAGTGCTTGCCTCATAATATCGAGCTGTGGCACCCGTGAAAATCCATATGTTGAACTCCCACACAACTGGTAACCCCCAGGATGGCAGCGAAGGTTCTTGCCTCCCATGCAGGAGGCCCCCAGTTCAGTTCCCACTCTGCACAGCACCACATCCACCTGTGTGGAGTAAAACCATGTCACAACTAATAATGTACAACTATGGAGACTGCTCTGGCCCCTCCTCCTCTTCTCTCTCTCTCTTTCTCTCTCTCCCTCTCTGTCTCTCATGTTCTCTCCAACAATAAAATGAAATAAATGCTAAAAAAAGAACACAGGCTTAGGCATAAGATTGACTTAGGGAAAGTACTGGCTGTACTCATTCTGTCATGTCTTTGAGCCTTGGTTTTCTCATCTATAAAATTCAAATAATATCTAGATCCCAAGTGCATTTTAAGAATTAACTGGAGAGAGAGAAAGAGAGGCCTCATACCTAGAAGGTCGTCTGCTTTATGAGCAACATTATTGTTAATATCTTGTCATTAAATGGGACATTCACTGGTTCCTCTATTCACTGAAATTATGCAAAGATAATTCATCTGCAATTTCAAAAAGGCACATCAATGTATGTCTATGGCAGGATTTGTCTTAGGGGTTTCCTACTTCCACTTCCATACTTATTTCCCTTTCCCTCCCAAGTTTGCTTTCTCCTCTCCTCTGAGCCCCACCCCTGTCAGGGATCTCAAGGTCATTCTGACTCTGGATTTCTAAACGAACCTTTCTTAATTCTCTATGCTCCAAAATTATCCCCCCCCC
>PVKE010041895.1:0-13972 GCA_004027555.1 Craseonycteris thonglongyai | reverse complement strand
CTAATACTCATTCTTGAAACTGACCATTCAGGCAGTTGAGCAGGGTAACATAAATGAGTTACTTTTTGTTTGACCAGAGCATACTGAAATGTTACTTACAAAAGCAGGCTTACCTCTTTCCTTTCTATTCATTATGTGGGAGACAATCTCAGTAATGATTGTTAGAGGGGCAGGGGTGTGAAAAAACACCATAACAAATGGAAATTCTTTCAAAGAAATTGTATTAACCTTTACTACTAATCAGTAAATCTTTTTTTTTTTTTTTTTTCTTATTCCTCTTGGAATCACTACATAGAGATGTCAGGATGTTTTGTGAAATGATCTTACTGTCAAGTATAACTTTATAGATTAGTTTTGGATAAAAGATACGTGTTTTCTTGTTTGGTTTTTTAAAGTTTTTATTTTTAAATATGTTGAACATATATAGATGTAACATAATGAGTCTCCATGTACCTACTAACTAGCTTCAACAGTTACTATTAATAACTCATGCACAATCGTTTTTTATGTATACCCTTCCAAACACCTTTCCTCCCAACCCCATTATTTTGAAGCAGTTCTCAGTTACAGTATCACCTTATCTATAAATATCTCAGTTTGTATTTTAAGATAAGGATTCTTTTTTAATAAAAAGTAACTATAATACTATTAGAATGCCCAAAAAACATATTTGTTATTATTATTTAATAGCTCAGTGTTCCTATTTCATAATTTTTTTAACAGTTTGTTTACTCAATTTAGGATTTAAACAAAAATCAATATATTTCTCTCAATCAATCAATTAATCAATCCATTATTTATCATTTATCTACTTGTCTCTAGCTTCTTCAGCCCTGTCCTTTCCCTTTTTCTTGTGATTTGTTTGTAGAATAAATTAGGGAGCTGTGCTCTGGTAATCCATACAATGTGATAGATATTTCTACATTTTCTATAATTTTATTAGGTTAAATGTCCTAATGAGTGATCTGGAAGGAAATGCATGGAACAAAAAGAAATGAAAAGGGAAGGTTAAAAAAGCAAGATTATCTCCAAATTTCCCACTGTGGTTTTTAGAAGTAGTTTGAAGTATTTTGTGTGTATAGTTTTAATTATAGAAAAAGGAAAGAAATAAAACTGACTGCAGTACTAAGAATTGAATATGCTTCTCTTTTCTTGAATTTTAATAGTGGAATCTTATATGCTGAAGAAAAATAACTGCCTCTAAGAGTTTATTGGAAATAAATGGAAAAATCAAGGATTCATTCTTTGATCGGGATTAATTAGTTCCACACAGTTTTAAAAATTTATTTCCATAAGACAGGTATAAATAGGATACATATGAAAAAGGGGAGAAGTAATTAATACTTCTTTGAAGACTAAATGTATTTAATGTATTCCAATTTCAAAAATCTTTACCTGGTGGGTGGTAATTCTCAGAGTACTGTATCTTTTTTTTATAGACTTCTCCCAGTCCCAAACAAACAATCCCATCTTGGGACTTCGTCAGAATAAACTTTTATCAATCTGTCTAAAAATGTTTCAGCTGAAACATAAAACTGGTTAAGTTATTTGACCAAATTGTGTTGTGCAAATATTTGGAGCATGGTGTTGTTGTAAGTGCTACATATTTTTTTAAAAAAGAGATCCCGTTTGATTCAGTGGTCCCCATATCCACCTGGATGTGTTTAGCAACTTCAAACCTACCATCTTTATTTATAATTTTTTTTTCTATTCTACCATTTTTGGGCATTGCCATCACTTTTATTATATATATATGTCTGAGGGAAATGTAACTAATTTTGGAAATGTTTCTACAATCTATTATATGATTGATGATCAAAGATAATATTTCCTTGGTTAGAAGTACAGTAGATTCTCAGTTGACTGGCACCCATGGGAATTGGTAGATGCTGGATAAATATAACTAAACTCTTTGTTATTCTGCACCCATGCCAGATAAATGTAGTATTATTTCTTCCATTTTGTTGCTGGTTGCTTGAAAGTGCCAGATGCTTGAGTTCTGGTTAATGGACAGTCTTCTGTATTCTTTTCAAAGGATTGTATTTTAGTGTTATAATAGAAAATTTAATCATAATTAGATGATAATCACTACCTGGAGAAAGGATCTCAGTGGTTTTGGTGGGACAGCACATTTCTACTAATGATAGTGGTTATAGGGTGGGGGAAGGGGAAGGTGATATTGATATGATCCTTTTGGATAAAATATATCCCACATCACCTGACTTAGAGGTTTTGTCTTGGAGCTTTGAGAACCATTAGTTGAGCAGTGCTTCTTAACAGAATGAGTTTTGTGCACTCTGCACCCCTGGCAATAATACCTGGTGACAACTTTGTCACAACTGAGGGAGGGTGTGGTACTGGCATCTAGTGGCTAGAGGGCCAGAGATGCTGCTAAACAGGACCTTCCGTAACCCCTCCACCTCCCACACAAACCAGGAATGGTTCAATGCTAAGTATCCGTAGTGATGAGGTTAAGGAACCCTGGGCTAGAGTAATTTGAAATGGTAAATTTCTTGCCTTCTTCCAATTGCGTTTCTGAAGGATAGTGTGCCCATGCTAATGTGACTGAGGATAATGCAGCAGTTGAGTGTATAGTATTTTTCAATAGTATTTATATCAAATTAAATTACCTAGTTTATTATCTTTGCATTTTGTATTTCCCATTTCTTTTAAGAAAAAGTTTTCTTAATATATGCATTATATAACTTGTACAATATACTTTTTGATTTGCAATAAGAATGTGTAAAATAGATATACATGGGGTATATACTAAAACTTCATTTATGACCGCTCTGCATATTTGCTTGCAGAATCGCTTTCATAAATAATATAAGATTAAAAACAACTTTAAGTAAATGTCCTCATCAGTCTACATATCATAGCATATTTTCAACCTGTCCTCCTCATTTTGCAGCCATTTGTTAAGTGCTAAACGTAGCTATAGTCCCTGGGAATGTAATGATGCACGAGAGAGTCATGGCCGCTGTCTTATTTTCTATTAGGAAAGCGGGCGATAAAACAAGGTGGTAAGAGCTGTATCATAGAAACTGTACAGAACTATGGGAGTGTCAGCAGAGCCAAGGCCGATGGCATAGAAACATGGGACATAATCATAGTATTTGGAAATGCCAGGAGCTCCAGGGTAAGAGAATTAGTCAGAGGGCAGTACTAATAAAGCTGAAGCAGTTTGAACTATAGAAATCTATTTTAATTTTGCATAAATTTAGAGTTTTTACTTTTGCAATGTAAGTAAATAAGAACAAATGGAATAGGATGACAATATTTTAATTAAATCTTGAAATAAAAGTTATTTCAGATGCTGTAGAGGTCATAAAGAGACTGGAAACACTGATATAATATAGTTGTACGTATGTTTTATATAATATTTAGTGAAGCAATAATATATAAAGCACTTAGAACAGTGTTGGTACATACCAAGCATTATCTAGTTTTCTTTCTTGGCCTCCATTATTGTATTTTTATCGTCATGAATAAAGAATATTTGAATAGAATACATACACCAGCCTGATAAAATGTGCTTACAAGAGCTGTCCAAAAAAAAGTCCAGCCATTGTCAATATAACAAGAACAGTTACATGGCTGAATACTTTCTGACAGCCCTAGTATATACCTATTTCTGTTGAAAGAATTAAGCATGTTTTTAAGATGTGCTGTGTAGTACTCTGAGGCAAATTAGTAATGGGGGCTGGAGTGGTTACAATATCAGACATCCTGGATTCTCATGAAATTAAATGGAGTCATTCTTTAGCCTCTTTAAACTTGGTTCTTTATTATTGGTGTTCTCTGTTAGAATCATTGATCTACTTACGTTAATCTCCTTTCTTTAATAACAGTTTACTTTTAGTGATTCTGTATTTCCTTTCCCTGTACTTTATCACCCCTCAGCCAGCCCCTGCCACCAGACTAGGGGGAAAATATTTGAATTTCAATCTAAGAGTGGCTATCTAATTTAAAAACATTTTAAGTTTCATTTTTTTTTTTTTAAACTGTGTTTAGTTGAGTGCTTGCCTCATAATCACGAGGTCCAGGGTTTGATTCCTAGATCCAGCGAACCTCTTATGCTGATCTGTGTTGCAACTGATAACCAACCGCAGGGATGGCTCAGTTTGAAAATTTTTGCCTCTAATGCAGGAGGCCCCCAGTTCAGTTCCTGCCCCACGTGGACCCACAGCCACCTGTGTGGAATGAAACCATGTCACAACTAATGATGTACAACTATGGAGACTGCTCTGCACCCCCCCCCCCAACACACACACACACATCTTCTCTTAAACAATAAAAAATAAATCTCTGGGGAAACAAAACTGAAGCTTATATTCTTTGCACACTGTAGTATTTCCACTACCTTAGTACTCATCATACTCATTTTTCATTCTTTTTATAACTTAGATTGCAAGTTAATTCTTTAAAAGCTCTGCCATAGGCAATGATTGGTGCTACCTTAGTTAATTCAACATTCCATCCTCCTCTAAATCATTGGTTAGATATGAATAGTCTTTAAAATGAATTGTGAGATTTAATCAGCGTAATGTGGAATAATGATATGCTTCTATAGCTGCATTATGCTCATTACAGTGTATAAATGTTTATATCTTCAGCAATTTGATGCCATTTTGTCATGTTTCCGGGCTGAAGTAAATATATTTCATGCACCTGCTTACCTAGTATTCTTTGGGGTTTACCATTTTACTTCTTTATATTCCATGTATGAAAATTTATTTATATTTGAGACATCATTTGTAGTTCCTTATGATAATGAAGCCATACTTACAATCTTTGTAAAAATAAATATATTAAGTTCTGCATTGATAACTTCTTGGGGCCAAGGTCCAGGACCCTCATTTTGGTCCTCAAGTGACCCAGCACAAGCCTGTAGTATGCAGTTAACTGAGGAATACATCTTTTATAATGCCAGTTTGTTGCTCAGATTATTTCAGCATTGGCGCTAGGGAACTCTTTTAAATTGACTCCAGTGTCATTTTGATATGATCCCATCTTTTTAAAAATCACTTTCTTATCATCTTGTATTTTCCCTGCCAAGTCCTAGAATCAGCCATTTTCCCTAGGTGCCCTGGTTTCTCTAATGGAAATGTTAGAAACTAAATTCCTGGTGCTAGGTGTGCTTGTTTCACTGGGATTTCATTGCTTCTAGGCCCTCACAGTGGATAAAACTGCAAAATATGTGTGTGCATAAGTAATAATAATTTCTGTATCTGTCTATTGCTTCATATACTTGTATGTTAAAATAGGAAAGAATTCATACTATCTCCAATTTTAATCTACCACCACAGGCTGTAGGCTGCTCTTCCCCTTTTGCTTATTTGTATTTTCTTTCTCTGTGTGAGAAACCTGACTCTCATTATCTATAATAGATTTACTTGTTTTTTCAACCCAACTAGACATAAAAGGTAATTTAGAACTGCTAACCCGTATCTCTGTGAAAAATCAGTTTACCAGCTAGAATACAGTATTTGTTTAGAGTTCTTTTTGTCTTTAGCTTTACAGTAAGCAGTGTTTTGGCTGTTTTCCAGTTCCTTAGGTCAACTCCTTTTTTCTTTACACTGAGGTTATGCTGTACATTTATAATATAGTTATATTCATTTGTCACAGTCTGCAGTTCACCTGAGTTCCATGGCATTCAGGTTAATTCATTTTTTTTAACTGGCATGCAATACAGTTTACTCTCTGAGTGTATAGGTCTTTGGGTTTTGACAAATGAATAGTCATGGTACCATACAGAACATTCCAACACCTAGAAATTTCGTTTTGTAGCCTCTTTGTAATCCATCCTGCTCCTACCCTACTAATCCTTGGCAAGCACTGATCTGTTTTCCATCCTTATAGTTTTGCCTTTTCCAAAATTCTATATAAGTGGAATATTACTACATAGAGCCTTTTCAATTTGGTTTCTTTCACTTTTTAAGATTCATTTGTATTGTTGTATGAATGAATTGTTCACTTTTATTGCTAAACAGTGGTCTGTTATATGGCTATACCACAGTCGTTTTTTTTTAATACATCTGTCTAAGGACATCTGGATTGTTTTCAGGTTTTGGTAGTTATGAATAAACTATGATAATTATTCATGTTTAGGACTTTGCATGAACATAAGATTCTATTTCACTTGGACACATACCTAAGATTGGAATTGCTAGGTCATACGGTAAACATGAGTGTAATTATAAAAACAAACAAAGAAACAAATAAAAACAAAAAAAAGCTTGCCAAATTATTTTCTAAAGTAACTAACATTTTATCTTCCTACCGGCAATGAATGTCTGTTTAGATCTTTTGCCTTAGCTTCTTTTTTATCTCTTGGGTTACATGTTTTTATTGTTGGTTCTTAAGAATACTTTTATATATACTGGGCATAAGTTCTTTAACAGATAAGTAATATTCAAATATTTTCTTTCAATCTGTGACTTGTCTTTTTTCTCTTGAAAGTGCCATGTATAGAATAAATTTTTAAAATTTTGATAAAGTCCAATTTATCTGTTTTTTCTTTTATGACTCATGCTTTTGGTGTCTAAAAACTGACTGGCAAACCCATGGTTATGCAGATTCTCTTCTATTTTTCTTCCAAAAGCATTATAGCTTTACATTTATTTATGACTTGGTCTTTCCATTCATTTTATCTACAAGTAACATTGTTGCTTATTTCATCTTTTTCACATATAACATATCTTCCAGGTCATTAACTTACTACCTATACTTAAAAAACATTTTATGAGTTTTGCCTATAGTTTCACAAGCTGCTTTTTTATTTACTCTCCATATTTAACACTTTCTTATCTGTAAAAGAACTTAATATTCTCAAATAATGAAGTCAAAGCACATCACAATGTTTATCTAAGTTATTACTGTGAAGAAATTGTTGGAATACCACAACACCTTATAATCTTATAGCATATTGCTGCCAATTAAATCTGTCATCTCTTAGGATGATATTAAAAGAATATTTTTTGTATATTAATTTTCCATTCAGTTATTCATTGTGTGTTAAGAAGGGTCAGAGCTTTCTTCTGTTTGTGTGTATGTATAGATATTAATATTTGAAAATAACATAATTGGCAGTAACGAAGTCTAGGATCTATTGGTTCTGTGAAATGTAAATATTTGCTGTAAGTGTTTTTGGCTTCAAGTGGCTCATGTGTTATATAAACATGTTATAGATATCTGGAAATGTAGCTCTAAAAGGAGGAAAGCAATGCTTACTAAAAGTGTTAAGAAAGACAAATATATTTGTCAAATAGGATAAAAGTTGAGTATTAAATACTGAGGCAAGTAAAAGTACTTCTAGAGAAAAATAAATTAATAAATAAGCCAAAAGTAGCAATAACAAAAGCAATAGTAATAATATTAATGGTGCTCCTACTGTTCTTTGCTGAGCACTTGCTACATCCAGCTGCTGTGCTAAACTACACCCCATATATTCGTCATTGAATTTAAGAGATAAGGTATCACTGTCTTTCAGATTGTATTCATTGGGATGAATACAGGGAAAGAAGGCAGTTTGGCTGGGTTGCCAGAAGTTACTGCTTTTCGTCGGTTGCCTCCCTGGGACTGTACACTAGTGTAGATCAAACTCTCTGCTTTCATATTTGCCCTCAAACGGCTGCTTTGGCTTTGCATAAACTGGATTCCTGGACTATTCTGGTGATGAGAAATATAAGCTGTGGGGTTATTCTTACTTATTCTAAAACCCAAGTTATTAAAGTTCTTGTTCACTGTCATTGCACAGCCACCAACCCCAGCGGTCTTGTGCTTTTATTTACCACCTATGGACCTGTTCTCTCCATCTACCAGCCGGAGCCTTAAAGAATAAAAACATGTTCCTTTTCTGCTTCAGATATTCTGTTAGCACCCTGTTTCTCATTTAGGGCTCTGACCTTAAATATCCTTTTAGTCTCATTTTCACCTTTCCTCAAACTTCTTATGCTTATGCTACCCAGTTATGTAGATACATCAGGATCCTTTAACATACTGTCCTGTCTTCCTGGAATTTTCTTCACTTAGTGTCATCCTGTGGTAAATTTTCATCCGTAGTTGAAACCTAGCTCAACTATTACCTTCCCATGAGGGTGGTTTTTGACATGTTTTTGACATTCTTCTTCACTTCATCCCAAGCAGAGTTAATGGGTTTTTCTCCAGATGGACAGTGTATTTTCACATATGCACTTTTAAATGTTTTCCACGTGACTACAAATTTCTGTTATGTAAGCCCTTTATATTTTCTCCTTCATTTTTATCCATAACTGTCATTGAGAAAACAGTTGATAAAATGAGTCTTCTCTTCTTGTCCTTCCCCTTGTTCAGAGCTCCCCTTCCTCTGTATGTTTTATGTGAAAACAACTCTTGATTTTCTCCCCACTTATGCTCTGTATATATTTTTTAAATCATGATGAGTAGTTTTCAAACATTCTTTGAAAGTGGTATCCTTTCTTCAAATGAGAACTTCTATGCAATGTGTATGTGTGTGTGCATGCAGAACACCACGTAGAAGAAGGTGAAGACGGGGATATTGGAGGTCTCCTTTCTTCTGGCACTTCTGGGGAACTTGTATGACCTTTTTGCTACCTTCGTTTTGGGGGTACTTCCAAATTGTTCTTCACAGAGAGCTCTTTCAGGACACAAATCAGATTGTTTCTCATTACATTTCATTAATTGAGTCCCCATGGCCTCATCTCCTATGTGAGCTTCTTGTGAGCGAAGGCTCTCTCTGTTTTTTTCACCTTTGTGTCTCTCGTACCTGGTACCAGCTTGGTACATAGTAGCTGGGGTTCTCCATGAGTGAGTAAGGCAATGAGGGAACTTTGCGTGCTTACCTGTCATCATTCTAATGGCTTTGTTTATCACAGTGGCAGTGCCAGCCTTTCTCTCCTCAGATCGCTCCCATCTTTCAGGCCCAGCCCAAATCTTAACTTCCTTATTTTGAAGCTTCCTGCCCCACACCACCCCCCCTGTTTTATTTCTAAAGTTACTTATTATTATAAAGAACAACATGTTTGGTGTACTGTATTTATTTAGTGCACCGCTTTTGTTACCACTTGGTGGTGTAACCTCTCCCTGGGTGATCCTGGCAAAAAAAAGAAAATACATGAAGGGTTAAGGTACTTTCTTATCCAGGAGAATATACTTTGCTCAGTTCTGAGATATATAAATTCTGCTTATGATTTGGGTTTCTAAGTCAGCCAGAGGTTATCATTTTAGGTTCATGCTTTAGTTCAGGTGTGTGTCAAGACAGATTTGCCTTTGTTTCTCAGCGCACTGTATGTAGGCTGAGCAGTAAATCCTTGTTTTATTGTGTCTTCTGAAACCAAAATTGGTCTTGAGTCAGCTTATAGCCTGCAAATCAAAAAGAAATCTTTGAAAAAGTAACATGCAATGAATTAAAAGTATTAGGTGTGATTTTTACCATGGATCATTTTCAGGTTCTTTTTGGGAAAGAGGAATAATAAGGCTTTATACTTCTACATTACTATTCTGTTGATAGAGTACACTTCCTGTCTTTTCTATTCCTTATGCATATTTTTGTAAATATATTTCTTTTTTTGTTTTCAGAATTGCTTAAAATTGCATTTTATGTGGAAGTAGTTTTCTGGGAAAAAAAATCAAAATGCTATTTAGGAAAAATGTATTTCATTTCTTTAAAAATAATTGTGAAAATATGTTACCAAATGATTATTATATTCTTATTCAAGTTTTACGACATTTTGCTTATTTTTAATTGTATTTTTCATTTTGTAATTGATTGTGGCCTTTAATAAACTAACTAGTATCTGTTAAATTGAAATTATCTCTATTTAGAATAAGGGATAGATACCCTCAACATTCTGTACAGGACGACTTGTCTCTGAGACATCTGTACAGTTTTATTTTATATTTTTGATCTTGTTGCTGAAGGAAAAGTGGATACTGCGTCTTTAATGGAAAGCAAAAGGTTATCTTTCTCTGGCCTTTGTGTGTATGTGCTGATGTGAATGTAGGCAGCCAGACAGGCAATGTGTGCAGAGAGACTAGGGAACCGGCTGCGGATCGATACAAGTGGTGTGAAGTGAATTAATGCGAGGCCGGCCGTCTGTCTGTCATAGGTTGTGGGGAATGTGGGGCCGTGTGGTCAGTGACTGCAGAGATCTGCTTCCAATGAAATCAAGCCTCCGTCTGAAAACAGACTCTAGATGCGCATGTACTTCCTTCCTTATTGTTAAATTTCACTTTATTCAAAGTAAATGTTCATATCAAATTATTGCCTTCTAGTTCATTTTAATTGGATCATTGGAAAACCCCAGTTGTGAGAAACTGATGAAATAAAAACACCTGCTATTCTTTTAGAGTCATTTTCAATCTCAGTGGAAATCTATATTGAGAATGAGAAGTATAATTTTTGTTAATATTTATAAATATTCTGGTATATATTTTTCTTTCTGAGTCCTAACGATATTATTTATTGCTTCCATCTATATAATCATCAATGAAATAATAAAATTATAATGAACTCAAATGATTTTGTATTCCAATATTGGTTAAAGTGCTATATTTTAAATGTTACTCTATTAAAATTTATTATTTAATCTTTGATTATTAAGTTAATCACATGACACTAAAGTCTTCTGAGTTCATATTATTTATTGTTACTCAGATAGTATTAGTCAGCAGCAAAAAATGATTGTAAAGTTAATTTACAAGCTTGTGAAAGATAAATTTTAGAATAATGTACTTGATTTTACTGGTGGGGAGAGACAAGTGCAGTTTTATTACATTGATTTTAAAAACTATTTCCATATATATTTTTTTAAGTGTTTTTCTAAAGTGATTAAAAATATTGCATACAAATGGGGAAGTTGTATGTGTGTGTATATATACGTGTGTGTGTGTGTCTATATATGAGGGATATCTGGAAAAGATCCAGCCATAAAGGCCTCTTTTTTTTGTATTACATAGCTGGTTACTTTTGGGACAGCCCTAATATATATCTTACAATTAATAATCTAAATATTTAGAAATCATAGTTTTCTCTGCCTTCTATTTCTTCTGCTTCCAGCCACAGTGCCACATTTTTCTGCTGTGTCCTAACTTAACTCATACTCAATTTCTGCTCCATTCCATTTTTTTCCTTGTTTTCCTCCTGATTCACAGTATAGAGCCCATTTATAGACATCTATTGTCTGACATAATGTACATCCATTTCTTTATTTTGTGAAATCTGTATTTGGGAACTAACTGGTTTTTCACCTCTTCCCATTGATTTTTTTTTTTTGTAAGTTTTTTTTTTATTGTATCTCTTTACTTTATGTCTTTATCAGGGTTTTATTGTTCCCTTTTATTGTATATCTTTCTCCAAAGCAAACTTATTATGTTCTCTTATATTTAATAACATAATTTGTGTCATGGGATTGAAGGTATTCAGTTCTATTTAAGAGGTAGTTATTGAACTTTTGCAAAATGTTCATTACTGCCCAATATTATGGAGATACTCAGAAAGTAAATAAGTCTTAGATTTTATGGCATAGTTTCACAAATAAGTTCACTTACATCACGTATAGAAGAGAAAAGCAAAGTATCACCATATAATGGATTGATGTTTATAATCTTGATTATCAGAAGGAAAAAGTTGAAGTTTTCATGTAAGTATTTTGTATTATATGTGGACTCTTCATATTTCTCAGGAATATTTTATCTTATTGATAGTCGATAGTGATGAAGTGATTTTTGTGTTTTGAAAGGTTTAGTTTTTGTACCAGGAAGAAAGTAAAACAATTTTTTTTCTGGTCTGTGTGTTTTATTGAAAATAGCATTGTATTCTGGCATAATCCTCAAAATCCTCAATTCTCTTTAGTGATAGTGATATGTAGTACCTTCAATTGTATCTTTTTTTTTTTTTTTTTTTTAAGATTTATTTTATTGTTTTTGACGGAGACAGAGAGAGACAGAGAGAAGGGGGAGGGCCCAGTGCAGTCTCCATAGTTGAATGCCATGCCCTTGATATGGTCTCATTCCTGACAGGTGGGCAGGGGCCACACAGGGTGGGGACCAGGCTGGGGCCCTCCCAAATGGGAGGCACACCCCAGTTCAGCACATTGGGGTCCACATGAACCAGGGCTGGAATCCCTGGTCCCCGGGGCTGCAAAGCAAACACTCAACCCGCTGAGCCATCCTGGCATAATTTATATAGTAAAATTTTAGTTTACTCTTTTTAGTTTTTAGTTCTGTGAATTTTAAACAAATGTGGATAATCTTGTTCCCATTCCCACAATTAAGATGTATGTTATTTTTATTATTCTAAAATATTTGCTCAGACTACTTGGTAATCAGTCCTCTTACCATACCCTTAACCTCTGGCAACCACTGATTTGATTTCCATTCTATAGTTTTGCCTTTTACGGGACATCTGTTGTAATGTTTACCTATTGTTATAAGATTGTAATATAACATAATTAAAGACTGTGAACAATTAGAAATAGCTAAGTTATGACTGGTAATTTTTTTAAGCTTATGATTCCTTCTTTTGTAGATGATTACTATGCTTAGAACAATTAAATAAGTTCAAAAGGAAAAACATCTATCATCTCCTTAAAACAAACTGTTAAAATTTATTTTAAACTATCTGTTCCATTTGGATTTGAGAGTTGATTGTAGTGCTTTGCTCTTTCATTCTCAGTATTTCTTACCTTTATATCTTCCAACAAATTTTCCCCCAGTCCTCCTACCCCTAAGCAACCACAAATGTATTTCAGTCTCTATAGATTTGCCTGTTCTGGACATTTTGTATAAATGCAATCATACAGTTGGTGTTTTATGACTGACTTCTTTGACTTAGTACATTTACTTGTATTGCTGATTAGTATTCCATTGTATGAGTATTGCACAATTATCTATTAATAAATTGTGATATATTTTGCATTTATCAGTTAATGGATATTCAGATTGTTTAAACTCTGGCTTTTATGAATAATGCTTTTGTGAACACTCATGTACAAGTCTTTGTGTGGACATAGGTTTTCATTCCCTGGAAATGGAATTGTGGGCTCATATGAAAACTCTCTGTTTAATCTTTAGACCAGGCATGTCCAACCTGCGACTCAGGACGGCTTTGAATAAGGCCCAATGCAAATTCTTAAAACATGAGATTTTTTGTGTGTGTGATATTTATTTTTTTAGCTCATCAGCTATTGTTAGTGTTAGTCTATATTACGTGTGGGCCAAGACAATTCTTCCAATGTGAACCAGGGAAACCAAACGGCTGGATACCCCTGTTTTAGAGGAACCTCCAGATTGTTTACTGTTTGAGAGTGCCTTATATAATGTAGGTACTGGCCCCTTGTTGGAAATGTGAATTGTAAGTCTTTTCCCAGTGTGTAGCTTGTCTTTTGTCCTCATAATAAGCTATTTTGGAGAGCAAAAGTTTTTAATTTTGATGAAGTCTATATCACCTATTTTTTCTTTTTATAAATGGTGTTTTTAGTATCAAGTAGCCTGAGATTTCAAAGATTTTAATCTTTTTTTTCTAAAAGGTTTATACTACTTCGTTCTACATTTAAGTTCATGATTCATTTTGAGTTAATTTTTACCGAAGGTGTGAGCCTTAGGTCAGTGTTCATATTTTTGTCTATGGGTGTCTAGTTGTAGCAGCCCATTTGTTGGAGAAACTATCTTTGCTCCATTGAATTGCTTTTGCACCTGTCAAATATCAGTTGAGCATATTTGTATGTATCTTTTTATGGGTTCTCTATTATACTTTTTTTTTTAATGTTTGTTAAATTTAATGGGGTGACATTGGTTGGTAACAATTAGATAGTTTTCTGATGTAGAAGACCACATCACATCACCCATGCATCGCATTATGTGCCCACCTCCCAGAATCAGCTCCCCCTCCACCACCATATATCCGGTGCCCACTCCCACCTCCCCCCACAACTCTCCCTCCCCCCTCCTGCCCCCTCTCCAGGTAACC
>PVKE010041894.1:0-13972 GCA_004027555.1 Craseonycteris thonglongyai | reverse complement strand
GGTATCAGCCCTCGATCCCTATATGCAAATCTCCCTAAGTCCCACCTTTCTTTTTTTTTTAAGATTTATTTTATTGTTTTTGAGAGAGCCAGAGACAGAGAGAGATAGAGAGAATGGGGAGGGCCCAGAGAAGTCTCCATAGTTGAACTTTCATCAGTTTTTGACATGGTTTCATTCCACACAGGTGGGTGGGGGCCAAGCAGGGAGGGAACTGGGCTGGGGGCTTCCAGCATGGGAGGCAGGTCCCCTCAAGCCAGGGGATGAATGGGGGCGGGGGGGGGCAAGAACTGAACTGGGGGCCTCCTGCATGGGAAGCACACTGCAGTTTAGCACATGGGTCCACATGGGCCAGGGCTGGGATTCGATCCTTTGTCCCTGGGGTCGCAAAGCAAGCACTTAACCCGCTGAGCCATCCCGGCTTCCCCTCCAACCTTTGTTTTGTAGTTACCCTTGATTCCAAAGGAACTGAGGATGGGATGACAAGGCTGGGTGTGTTAGGAGGTAGAGGGAGCAGTGTATGTGTCATTAATTGATAATCGCCCTCTCTGTTTCTCCAAAGGATCCTTCAAGAAACCACCGGGCCTACCGGCTGACAGTCGCTAAGCTGGAGCCTCCTCTCATCCCTTTCATGCCTTTGCTCATTAAAGGTAATTGTAAGGCAACACACAGGCCAAGCCCATGATGAGTGTGTGGGGAAAAAATGAACAGGAGCCTAATCAGATGGATCTCTTCGGGAAGAATGGACCCATCCCTTCCACCTTCCTCATCATCTCCTCTCAGCCCTGACTCTTCTGAAAGGGTTGGGAAGATGGTTGGCGGAGCGAGAACCCATGATTTGGAAGACTGGATAGTGAAACAGGGGGTTAGTTGGGAGACTTTACTAATCTCCGGTAAAGTGCTTCAGAAAGTTAAACACCTAACATAAAAGGAACTGTAGTCAGCTTTTTTCAACTGCAGTGTTATGCCAATCCTCCATCATAGCCTAATGGTGCTATTGTGGTTTCTTAGTATGACATATTTCTATTAGTGAT
Source organism: Craseonycteris thonglongyai (assembly GCA_004027555.1). Lineage (NCBI taxonomy): Eukaryota > Metazoa > Chordata > Mammalia > Chiroptera > Craseonycteridae > Craseonycteris > Craseonycteris thonglongyai. Next base: position 12,941 of record PVKE010041894.1, on the reverse strand, counting down.
TAGAATGTGACTTCTATTTTTTATGTTTTGCAGATATGACATTTACTCATGAGGGGAACAAGACTTTCATTGACAACCTAGTAAACTTTGAAAAAATGGTATGTACTGCAGTATTATATAACCTTAAGCATAATGTTGTTGTTGTTTTAATAAAATTTGCACTTGTACTAAAAAAGGAAAGCATTTTCCACATATGCTGCCGTGTTGAAAAGGTACCGGTAGTTACACCTAAAGGAGTTTTGAAATATTTGCTTCAAATTGGCTGCCCACTTCAGTCTGTCAGTTCTCTTTTGTGAGATTGAATGGTGTGGTGGCTCAGCCACAGCAGCAGCAGCGGTTTGCTTGGCGCCTCATCCTCCGCTGCCGGGTGCTAAAATGCAGGAGTGCTCTCGTGCGCCATCCCCGTGGGTGCTTTGTTGTAAGGTCTGTGGAGCTAGACTGCCCTAGGACGCCTTTGAAATGTTTTGCTGCTGAGTGCATGGAGGTAAAAAGCAATGCTATAGCTGATCTTTATTAAATCCATCTAACTGGGTATTGTTTATTCCAATAAAGTTCACCCATGTTCAGAGGAGGAACTTGAACATCTATATGACCAAAAGCAAAATTCTTAAAAAAGCAGATGTGGAACTGACACATGGTATTTTCCTGTTGTCCACGCCCACCACCCCCATCCCCATCCTACTTCCCCTAAAATCTGTGTTATCTGGCATTAGTTACTTTGCTGTTTCTTTTCTTTTTCTTCTGTGAAGCAATAAAGCAGGTCATGCCAAAACCTTTCTTTAGCTACAGAGTGCATGTTAATGGGATGCTCCATTGTCTTCTAAATCATTTGGCTGCTGCCGGGATGGATGGGGTGATGCAGTGTTATCTCTGTGGGTGAGCATCTGCCCCAGGCAATGGCTTGCAGTTCAGTAGACACAAGGATCCAGTTCTCAGTTTCATTATGTTGTAGCTGTTCTTTAACTTCTCTGCAGGTCAATTTCCCCAACAGAAAATGGGGCTCACACCTGCTCCATCTATCTCTGGAGATTGTTGCTGGGTCCAGAGTATACATGTATAAGTATTCCTGTAAGCCATACAGTGTGCTACAGAAGTCTTATTGTAAAACTGTTCTTTGTATCTTGGAATCCAGATAGTATACATGTATGACCCCAGGAGACTTTGAAACATTCGGCAATAATTTTATAAGGCTTACATCGTTCAGTTTTGGGAATGAGTTTACTGCAAAGCCCAGCTTCCCATGTGTTCAGCATCTCAAGAAATAGCGCATGCGTCCATATTCCTCAAATATTTTCTAAGCAGTCTTCCCCTCCACACCCCCAGACACCAAGGCAGAGTGTGAGCATCTCTATTACTGTGTCAGTTTAATAATTCTTTTGGCCAAAGTAGGAAGCCTTCTTTGCTCCTTTATTAGTATGGAGAAGTAAACATCTTTTCCTGATTTCTCAAAAGAAAACCTGTTTTCCTGAAAATGAAAAATTTAGCAAATTGACAAAGAACCTTCTGGATTATTTATGCAGAAATGCAGACTGAGGGGTGGCTAAGCCAACCATTTGACTATGAACTGTACATGTGCACAGAGACATAAAAGTCAAGGTTTCCTAAAGAGTTGACAGAGCTTTTGAACTTTTGATTATTCAAGTTAAAAGAACAAAAAATGAAGTAAAGTTACAGAACAAACAAAAAACAGCAAACTTGCGCATTGAGGAGGATGAAAGGAGTTTCATCTGGGTTTATAGATCTTGGCATCGCTCCCATAAAACTGCGGAGGAAAAGGCGATGTCGTATTCAGCAGGCATTCACAGAGTTCCCCTTCCCCATTTCTACATTTCATTCCCACAGCAGTGGGTTCTTATAAGCCCTGCCATGAGGACCAAGGCCCTTCCCAGCCCACTCTCAGCGAGAGTCCACTTTTGCTTGAAGGCTACTGTGATGGCTAAGGTAGCAGTTCAACTGCAATAACAGAAACCCAAATTAACGATGGATTAAGCAAGATAAATGTACTTCTATCTCACTTAAAGGTCCAAGCGAGTACGGTAACTCTGCTCCAGGAAGCGGTCAAGGTTCCAGGCTTCTCTCTTGCCATTTCACCATCCACAGGGTCCAAGGTGGTGGGTCACCAGGACCCCCTTTCCAGCCAGAGGGAAGGGGGAAGGGGAAAGGCAAAGACATACTTCTTCCCTGGAAGGCTGTGACCTAAAGTTGCACTTACCACTTGGCTCACACTTTATTGGTCAGAAATGTAGTCACATGAAAGAAAAAGTTTGAGTAGGTAGCCTTTATTTTGGGGTATGTGTATGTGTCCCACTGAAAATTTGGGGGTTCTATTACAATGAAAGAGAAGGGGAGAAAGGATACTGAGAAAGTACTTCATTCTCTGCTCCAACTACTACAAATTTTATTTCATTTGATACATCATACCATGAGAAAGTTTCATTTTACACTTGCCCTTCCATTGAGTTAGATGTTACCAGAAAACAACATAGAATTCCACAAAGAAGTGGTTATGTTTTTTTGATCTCACTTTGAACAACCTGGTCCTTGTCACCTTTCCAACCCCTTTTTCCCATAAACTAGCCCGCCCCTGCGCCCAGACCACCACCACCACCACTTCCAACTCCCATTGGTGGCTGCTGTTAGTCCCGAGTGACCTGGGGAAAGGTAATCTCCCTTTTCAGGTTGTTGTCCATGCTGCTTCCCATTCAGTCACCCGCAAGGGCAAGGTGATGAGCTGGTAGGCTGTATCCCCAGAGGGAGCCCCTGCCAGGGGCAAAAGTCACCATGGCAGCCAGGAACAAGGGACGCAGATGCCTTTTCTGGGCGACAGCATTGCACATGCACAGCAGACTACCGTGCCAGCCCTAAGTATTTTATTTTGAACCTCTCCGCCCTTGAGGTATGAAATGAGGATTAGCGAATTTGTTGCATATTGGTTTTTAGGATTTATGAGTATGAACAAAAGGGAATTCACACTCTGATCCTTATGCAAAAAAAAAAAAAAAAAGAAGAAGACAGACATTCTTTCAATTGGGGGGAACATAAAGGAGTATTCAAAAAAATGTTTGAATAAAGCCCTTTGTAGCGTTCTATGGCATACATGAATATTTATAACATTTAGGACGTAGACTAGCAATGGATTAGAGGATAATATGCTGGCCGGCTGCCACTATCCCAGGCAGCATAAAGCATGCTGATGGCCACAGTTGCTACTGTATTAGGAGGTTGGTTCTATTTCAGACATATCCATATTTAGGTGTATTTATTTATGAATATTATTTTAAGGTAGTCATTTTATTTGGAATGAGAAGCATGGGGCAAATGTCTATGCTTCTGGAAACGTTAACAGCAGCTGATTCATTAAGGAAGAGAAATGTTTTGAGCCCTTTTATTTTTATATTGTAGACTAGAAAGGGAAAATGGTTCTTCGGACCGGTGGAATGATTAAAATGACATAAGCCCGATTAACACGAGAAAACCAAATTTAATATATAATACGGGGAATTTACATAAGCATGAAGAATTCCAAAGACAGTAAAGGGAAGTGAGGTACGTATGTCATTCTGGACTAAAGAGCAGTAGGTCTGGGTCTACAACTTCAAAGAGAAGTGAAGCAATTCACAAAGTGATGAAAAAGTTAATGTTTAGTAAACAGATGTTTGCTGGGACATCTAGAGACTGTGAGACAGTAAGAGGACTTTGAACAAAGGGGCCTTGCTAGGTTTCTCCCTGTCTATCACAGCTACTTCAGATTAAACTGTATAGTTGAACCTTGAACAACACGGTGTAAGTGCACAGGTGCACTTACATGCAGATTTTTTTTCAATAAATATACAGTCCACCTCTGTATCTCCAAGTTTCAATCAGTGGATTCAACCAACCACAGTTGAAACAGTATTTTTGAACCATGGTTGAGAATCCATGGATACAGAGGGCCAATTGCATGAATTGTTCTACACCATTTTATATAAGGGACTTGATCATCCACAGATTTGGGTATCTGTGGGGCCCCTGCAACCAATCCCCTATGGACACAAAGACCCAACTGTAGTTAAGTTTTGGAGAGATCAAAGTTATATGCAGATATTCAACTACACAGAGGTTGGTACCCCTAATCCTTATACTGTTCAAGGGTCAGCTGTGGTTTCTACTGTGGTAATAGCTCCTTCCTGTAACAGGCTTTCTGTCTTAAATTAAATTCTTTTAGGCAGTTAGAGAGGTCAAAGTTTCTTCCTGAGCCTTTTAAAAAATAACCAGCTTAAAATAATCAATATCCCAAAGCATCATGTTTTGGGGTTACAAACTCTGATGCCCTTCAATATCACTAATTATGCCCTTACATAATTAGCAACAATATGTCTTTTGTCATCAACACTACTATTATTACAAGTTCATGGAGAGAGCACTGGACTTATATGAAGCTATGGAAAAAAGAACCTCAAAATAAAAATCTAAATGTTCGGTCCATCTAATTTCCAGCTCCTTCACACACAACAGAATTCTGTAAGAGGACTTTGAAAGTTTACTTCTTCATATAGAATTAACAGGCTGGCTGAATGCAGATTTTTCAAAGGGTGTGTTTCAAAGCAATACAATATGTATAAAGTGTCCAGGCAAAGAATTTTTCCAAGAACTATAAAGAAATCCCAAAAGTAATCCTCAGCCTTCAGGAGATTCTATGCAGTTGAGAAGATAAAACAGAAAGACATGAAACATTAAAAATCAACAGAAGTAGAAAAACTAGTTCACAATAATAATAAAAGAGACGTCAAAAAGCCAAATGCAAAGAGAGGTAATTTCATACAGAAGAAAATGAAACCATGTTAAATACCACAACATAATATAATCAAATCCAGACCTGTTACCTTGAGTACCAATTAAGCTTCATTGTACACTTCACCTTCTCTGTACTCAGTTCAAGTTGGCAATTACCAACCTTCTTTCTTTTCCTTCCTGCCTCAAGGCCTTTGCACTAGCCATTACCTTTGCCTGAAATTGTCTTCCCCTAGTCTTCACTCATCTGGCTCCTTCTCATCATTCAGATCTCTGCTCATGTGTTTCCTCCTTCAAGTAGTCTTCCCTGATCACCCTTCAAACATTCTTCTACCTTCCCCACCCAGCACTTTCAAACAGATAACCTGGACTTGATAGCTGGTTTCACAATCTGAGATGATCTTCTTTACTTGCCTCTCAATTGTCTACCTTCCGCACTAGAATGTAAATGTCTTACACCAGGTATCTTATTGGTTTGTTCACTGGTATTTCTCTAGCACCTTAAAAAGGCATCTGGCACATCGTAAGTATGCAAGAAATATTTGTTGAATAAAAAATCAACCCACATATATTCCAGTGTTGGACTTAGTGAGATAGGACAGTGCCCTAAAGCATTTTTAACATTAGAGGATTTTATGTAACCAAGATTTATTCCAAAATTGTTTTGGGGGGTTGGGAGGGGGGATCTAATACATGATGATAGAAGGAGAACTGACTCTGGGTGGTGAGCACACAATGTAACACAAAGATGCTGTATTATACAATTATATACTTGAAACCTATATTTTACTAACCAATGTCACCCCAATAACTTTAATAATAAAAAGTCAGAAAAAAAGATTAAAATTAATTTAAGAGGTTTTCTGAAGTTTATGGGAACCCTACAACCATTTTGTGACTGCATAGCGTGGCATGTACCTAGTATCTTGGTTTGGTAATTACAGAGCTATGGTATGCAACATCATAGTTTTGCAGTCTTGTAATTGTAGCAGGCTATTCTGTGGCCAAAAGAAAAAGTAGCAAACCATTTTTCATCCCATGTTTCCCAAAGAAAAAGAGAAACAATACCATGACAATAAAACCATTGTATTATATTTTAAAATTGTTTTCTACTGTATTAGAAAATGTGATGAAGCTGAATGTCCCAAGCATTTTACATTATGGGGGTTTTATGCAAGATGACTCCCTTAGCCATCTGTTCCTCCCTGGACGTTATTCGGCCTCCCCTCTGGCCTGTGGTGCTAACAGTGTACATCCTTCAGTGTCCTTCCCTAAATGCAGATATGCACACTACTCCTCATAATGCCTGAACAGGCACCTGAACTGCCATGTCCCATGGTCATGATACATCACCATATGTGTAGCACGTGTGTATCTGTATGTCATGCACCGCTTGCATATTAAAGATCCATAGCCAGGGAACAAGGTGCAGGGTGCATGCATATGCATATATGCATATAGTGAAGGCTGGCTCAGCTCAGGGGCCTTTTTTTTAAATCTTTTATCTCTGGTCCTTGCCGTGCACTTTTTACCACTTGGTGACTATCATGGGCATCATCGTTATAGGTGAAAGACTATATATGTCTAGATCTTGTTATGGAAAATAAGTTCTTGTCTCAAATATATGAAGGTCTGAGTGAAATAATTCCAATGGTGTAAGTGTGGTTTTGCACATGCTAGGCCAGAAATAATGGACAGAGCTTCTATATCTGACAGGTATACAGATGGGGGAGGGTGATGGGGGCAGAGTCAAATCAGGAAGGGCAGAAAGAAGAAAGGGAATCAGGCAAACATTAAGAACAAGGATGGCAAAGATCTCAAGGGGTGACAGAGGGAAAGACAAAACTGTTGAGGGCAGACATTAGAATGGGCTAAAGGTCCAGGAGCAGCCAGCTCCTGGAGGGGACTCAGGGCAGAGGGGCAGCACAGCCTAAGAAGAGGGAGGCTTTGCTGGCATCTGTCTGTGAGTGGGAGGGTGAGAGAGTATGTGTCACAGTGCAAGGTGGCCTGGCCTGGAGGGCCTGCTGGTCTGAACTTGAAAAACAGGCATAAAAGTCTGTGACTCCTCTTCAGTGACAGAAGGGCTAAGGGAGAATTTGGGTGGGGACAAGAGCTGGAGACAGCTCTCAGGGCCTGGTGGGTTATCATCTCATCTGAATAGGAGTGAAGGTGTCACACTCCAGGGGTGAAGGTCAATGGGGAGGCCCAGGCCCCAAGGGCCCAGTCTCAGAAGAGGCCAGTCTGGCACCTCATTGGCTTTAAGGGGAATTAGGTGCATCAGAGCTTGAGGGGAATTTGTGTTTGGCATGGTAGCCTCAGGTTCTTTTGTCTGGGACAGGCTGGATGGCAGACAGCCGGTGGCCCGCTTCTTCTGGATGGCATCTTTGTACCTGTCACTCTGCAAAGCAGGCCCCGGGAAGGACACCTGCTTCAGAGTCGCTTCGTGTTCAGCTATTAATAGATGAAGACATAAATACACGAGGCTACTTACAGACTCTTTCACTTGCGACCTCATTTTTCCCCTCTGAGCTTCCCTCCATGGGTTCATGTCCTGAGGGCAATTCATCAGCCTTCAGTCAGGCCATTTCTCAGCTCTGTGGGTGAGGAGCTCTGTGACCATATTCATGTGCGCCACTAAGCTCGGAAGGCCTACGCTGTGAATGATGCCAAGAAAAACAGTGGCCGTGTGAAATTTGAAATGTGGACCCCAGGGGGAGCCCGGGCCTTCTGCCTGTGGACTCTTTTCTTGGTTATAATCCTTGAGGAGAGTCCGATGAGCAGGCCCTAAAGTGGTGATATGCTGCAGAGTGGGGGGAGGGGTATATCAGAGTCAGTTCAGATGTGGATTTTGGTGGGGTGGGGGGGCACAGAGGGGGGTTCATGCTGTCCACCTTTCTGGATTCAGAGTGTTGCCTCAAGTATGTTCTGACTTTATTGCTGAATTTCAAGTTGCTGTTTTAATAAGCCAGTTTTCAATAGGAGTGTGTCATAAACTTCAGGTTTGCCGAGGTGGGAAAAAAAGAGACAAGAAGCTCTGCTTTGGAGTGATCAGGTATTTTCCCACTGGCAATGCCGGAAAGTTGCCTGGCCTGCTCCAGGCAGGCCGACCTGCTCCGGCAGGACCGCGAAGCCAAGGGTATAATTTTTGGCTTCATCCCTGCTGTGGCAGTTGGATAATAGAGCCTTAGTTTCTGCCAACCTTAACTGAGAACACTAATGAATAATGTGGGAGGCGCAAGTGTGTGGAAGGAGAGAAGGACTCAAACTACGTGGCTGTGAGTGGAGATAAATGAAAAATCCTATACTTTGGTCCAAAAAACAAACTGTACCTCTACAGAGAAGGAAGCTGAGTCCACATAGCAGCCCAATGAAGTCGGAGGGAAGGTTTGATTCACTGGTCGTTCAACAGATGTCAGGAATGTGACTTTTTAGAAATTGTGGGCTGAGAAGTATAACATCATCTAAATCGGGGTGTCCAACATTTTGGCTTCCCTGGGCTACATTGGAAGAAGAATTGTCTTGGGCCACACATAAAATACACTAACACAAACGGTGGCTAAGGAGCTAAAAACACAATTGCAAAACAAAACAAAAAAAATCACAAAATGTTTTAAGAAAGTTTACAAATGTGTATTGGGCTGCATTCAAAACTGTGCTGGGCCACATTCAGCCTGCGGGCCAGGTGTTGGACAAACTTGGTCCAGATCAAGCAAGGGAAGTAATTCTTCTGCACTCTGATTCGCTTAGTCTGGGGCACCACACTGGAGACTGCCCAGAAGAGCCCTGAAACTGCCTAATGGAAAATTGTGGAAGAAACTGGCCACATTGAGGCTGACCAGAAAAGACAGGGGGGTGGAGGGGTGTCTATGATTGTGGTCTTCAAGCCCTTGAAGTCCTATCCTGTTAAACGAAACTAAATGTGTTTGTTGTGGCTCCAGAGTTCAGAACTCTAATCAATGGATGAAAAGCAAAGGGAGAAAGACTTTGACTCAAAATGATAAAGAGATTTCTAAAAGGAAAGTGTGAGAATGAAAGTTACTGCCCTTGGAGGTCATGAGTTCCTTGTTGCTGGTTGCATTTAAACAATGGGAAGCCGCTGGTTGTAGGCAAGTTATAAAAGATATTATGTGCCCTGGAGACAGGTGAAGAAGGGGACTTCTGAAGTCTCTCTCAGTAACTCAGGAAGGTATCTTGTAGTTGGGTGTAGTTGTTGGTAGCATACTAAACACTGCATGTGTCAGTGGGTGTAAGAGAGGTTGGAGTTAACCCTTCTGTGGCCTGGTTGAAAGCATTCTGTCACTATGCACTGACCAGCCATGCTAGTGGGGCTGACACATGGTTTCTGAGAGTTTCCATATTACAACATACAGTGCCTACCTCGCAAAGAAAAGGCTTGTTGCAAAGCCAGATTTCGATTTCAAAGTTAAACTGAAGGCATCTTTGAGTACAATTAAAAAGGATATGTCAAAATTAAAACCATTGTTAAAATTAATCAAAGATTTACAAAGGTAGAATGAACTCCAGAGCTGGAAATTACTGATTTAAACAATTGTTCTCACATTTTAAACTACATAATGAGCTAAAAATTATGAAGCTTCAGAGTATAGCTGTAAAGAGTAGTCTAAAACCAAAGTCAGAATGAAATGTTTTAGCTTTCAAAACTAAAAAGCAGAACAATTACTTCCTCCGAAGTGGTACAGGAAGAGGTTTCTGACCCCTACTAATTGTTTTATTATTCTTCAGAGGGGTATACACAGCGTTTCCCAGGGTTTTCAGTAATTACACTCCATTCAATATCTGAAGAATTACCATAATTCTACATGGAATATACTTGTGCCCTTCGGATGCAAAGCCTCTAGAGACATGAAAAAAATGACTCCAAGTAAATTAGCAGAAAAATTATCATAGTAACTGTTTACTTCCGGGCTCCATATATCAGAGGCTAATTATACATTGTATATTACAGTTTCCTGGGGGTATTTGTAATATATCTTTCATGCTGATCAACAGACATGCTGATATTTAGGATCCTTTATGAGAGTGAAGTTCAAACTTTTCCAATTACCTCTTTGTGTATGAACAATTTATCCAATGTAGACACATGTCACTTAATGCTTGACGGTCCTCAAAGCTGCGGTATTTAGCGAGCTATTATGAATGTTCACATATATGTGTTTCTAAACCTTTGACTCTTTAGGAATCTTTGTCCTGCCAAATAAGATGACCTTTTTTTACCACAACAAAAGCTTTCTCAAAGTCATCTTCTGTGCTTTGGCAAGCCAAGTGTATGCAAAAGAAGAAACCAAGGACTGAATTTTTATAGCCACTCAGAGATTAGCGATCTCTTTTCCGACTGGAGCCTTATCAGTTTTCTACTAGTGTTATGATTAATCCACCATCTTTGCAGGACCCCTTTTAGAATCTGAGCAACAAAAGTGTCCCAAGACAGTACACAGAGACTGGGGTCCCAGCTACTGTTAAAATACCAAGCACAAGAATGTGCATCCTGGCTAAGAAATGGTGCTTTAGAGCTCACTGATGTTTTTTTCCTCATGTTTCTGTTCTTCATATTTATGTTTTTCCTCCTTTCTTCATTTGTTCTTAACTAATTGGAATGTAATACAAAATATTTCCTAGTAAGTCTTTATGGCAACCAAAATTTTACAAAGAAATTAAGATTACTTAATGACAAAATTAACAAAAGTTAAATAAATTATGATCCATCAATATGATTGAATACCTACTCATTTTTTATAAATGTTTTAAAATGAAAATGGAATATAGTCACAATGCCATGTGAAAATTTTCAGATAAAAACAAAAATACATATGACTTCAATGTGTTGAAAAATATGCTGTTTTAAACCATCCAATTAAACAATGGGCAGAAGACCTAAACAGACACCTCACCCATGAAGACATATAAATGGCAAAAAGATGTATGAAAAAATGCTCAACTTCACTAGCTATTTGGGGAATGCAAATAAAAACCACAATGAGATACCACCTCACACCTGTTAGAATGGCTATAATCAACAAAACAAGGAACAACAAGTGCTGGAGAGGCTGTGGACAAAAAGGAACCCTCATACACCCTGGTGGAAATGTAAACTGGTACAACCACTATGGAAGGCTGTATGGAGATTCCTCAGAAAACCGGGAATGGAGCTACCATATGACCCAGCAACCCCTTTCTGGGCATCTACCCAAAAAACCTGAAAACCTTAGTTCGTAAAAACTTATGTACCCCAGTGTTCATCGCAGCACTGTTCACAGTGGTCAAGCCATGGAAACAACCAAAATGCCCCTTGATAGATGACTGGCTAAAAAAGCTGTGATACATATATACAGTGGAATATTACTCAGCTATAAAAATAAGATGAAATTCTACCATTTGCAGCAACATGGATGGAACTTGGGATCATCATGCTAATCAAAATAAGCCAGAAAGAAAAAGCTAAGAGCCATGTGACTTCACTCATATGTGGAATATAAAACTGAAAGCAACAAAGGAAAACAAAAGACCTCATGGATACAGTCAATAGTTTAGTGATTACCTGAGGATAAAGGGGGAGTAGGGTCAGAGGGATGGAGAGCTAAATATATGGTGAGGGAAAGAGTTGTATACCTGGAAACTATGTAATTTTTACTGACCAATGTAATCCTAATAAATTTAATAATAAAAAAAGAAAAATATACTATTATATATTTAGTTTTAAAGTATTAGAAAGAAATGTACCAGAATATTCATGAAGGAAAAACAATACATTAATTATGTTACTTGTTGAAATGATATTCTAAGTGATTTTTACTTTGCTCTTTAAGATTTTCTGTGTTTTTTTATTTTATAAAATGTGCATATGTTAGTGTTCTAATCAGAAATGAGGGGGGAGGGAGTCAATTTATTAAGATTAACATTAAAACACACACTTTTTCTGAATAATTAGTAAGGTCAGTAATACATAGTGTATAGAAAAATGTTTAAGTATGAGGGAAGGATGATGAATTTTGCCTCCACTATCATATTTTTTGTTACATTAGACATTTCTGGATATAACCGGTTCTGTGTAATCATGTGGTACCTGCCCTTCATTATTCTTGACCTTGCACACACAGATGCTTACATTTTTCACCCAATGCACATCAAAATGGAAGAGTGTTCAGACGTTCAATTCAAACAGTGTGCTGTTATTGAATTCTGAACAGCAAAAAATATTTCTCCAATTGAAATTCACAGATGAATACTAGCTGTTTATGGTGATCAATGTGTTAGTGTGAGTACAATGAGATGCTGGGTAAGGTGGTTCATCTGTGATGAAGAGAAAAAGTCTGCAGTGAGGAAATGGTTTCATAAACAAAACACCAATATTTTCTTAAGGACAGATTTCAAAAACCAGTGCAGCATTGGTGGAAGTGTATCGAAGTGTGTGGTGATTTTGTAGAAAAATAATTATGCGGTTTTGAAAATAAATGATGTAGGTATATTTCTTTTTATAAAAAATTTCATTAAAATATTCTTTCACCTTCATTTTCTATTTAAGTGGAAGCAAAATTTATCAGTCCACCCTTGTGGAAAATTTTAACTATAACTCTTCAGTCAATTTAATCTAATACCTCATTTCTGAGTCCTATTTACTGTGAGAAACTTGACAAGCTAACCCTTCTCCAAATCTAGGAGAGTTGCATATTCTTTTACAAATTTACAGTGACTTCCAGAAGGTAAAAGCTAGTCCTGAGGACTAAGGTATGGTCTCAGGAATAACAGACTGCTTTTTATGTCCTGAGGAACAAGCAACCAATTAGACTGCAGTTACTCCATTGGTATTCCTCACCTGAAAAATGCCCTGTATGTGTGAGTGTGGGAGCCTTTTTCATGTAATTAAACAGGTTATACATCAACCAGTTGCCTCCAGGTAGTCAACATCCCAGAACAGGCTGTTTTTCAGGTATTGCTGAAATAAATAATGGTTTGTTTTTCTTTTTGGATTATGCACTAAGCTTACTTGCATTTCAGTCTCTCTTTTTCCTTTTTTCTCTTTAGCGCATGATTGCAAATACAGCCAGGACAGTGAGATACTGCAGAAGCCAGCCTTTCAGTAAGTTGAGTGCCACCACCTGCTGCATTATGGGTCTTGATGATTGAGTCCTTTTTAATGAGGCTATTGAGACATT
>PVKE010041893.1:0-13975 GCA_004027555.1 Craseonycteris thonglongyai | reverse complement strand
AAAGAAAATTTCACTTGATTCTTGAATATTTCACAGGCTTAGTCAATACAAGACACTTCCTAAGAGAATAACATTTTAAAGTAACTTGATTACAAGTATACCAACCTAGTGGTCAAAAGCAAGAAGACATACTTGTTTGTTACCTGAGATTAGATATGCAATATTCCTTCTCTTCAGTTTCCTGGTAAAAATATCTTACAGTATTTTTGGCTTGTTTCAACAGTCAGAGTGCTATCTTCCTGTGTCCCGCACCCTCCATTTTACATTTTCTTTTCTCAGTGCAAAATTTTAATATTTTTAATTCCATTAAAGTCCAAAGAGGCTGAACAGAGGTTATTGCAATTTTTCCTCAATTCAATGTTCAATATTTATTCTCTTCACCAATCTTAGACAAGATTTTGCTGGTATCTTCTATGAAAAGGCATGAGCCATAAAGTGTCTTTTTTAAGAAACCAATTACTGAGCTCAATTTCAACATCACAAAGCTTTTATATGGTGTTACTTTCTTATATTACTTTTAAAAAATTATAAATTTTGAACCTTGTTGCTCAAGGATATTTCTACACACATAAATTAAGATGGAGAATTATCAAAATATTTTGTATGGATTATTTAGACAGCGAGTCAAAAATTATTGTGTATTTTTGTTTTCAATACATGAATGCCAGCATCCACTTCACTTTATATAAATTTCTGAGGTCTGAGTCTATCGGTACTTAATAAAAAATAATCAGAATACTTTGTAACTCAGTTAAGTATGTCAGGTTGGAATTTTGGTATTGCAGGTATGAATATGGACCAGTCAGTCAAAATGGATGTGTGATTATTCTCTTCTTTGTCTTTAAACAATCATAGTAAAAGTTTTCAGCCAAAAGTGCTTGGGTTACCTGAAAATCATTGCATCAGAAATGCGAAAACTTAGTTTAGTTTCTTTCTTATTGCAAAAGATCTTAACAAACTGGCCAACTTGATAAAAATCTCTTCATTGTTTTAGAACTCAGTTACATGATTTTTAAAGTAGAGATAAGTAAAATCTTACCTTATCACGAGATATCTCACAGAAATAAGAGAAAAGACAATACGAAATTAAATATAATTTGAAATTACAGTCTGTCATTATGTGTGAGAGGATTATTTCTTGGTTTGTTCAATTTGCCAAGACATTAATATACTGCAATACATTGTACTTTATATTGTATAACTTAAGCATGATATATAATTAATCAATCAAAACAAGTAAACAAAGTTTATCATGTTATAATCTTACCATTTTCACATGAAATATAAATTTAACTTAACATGGATGCGTTTATTTAGCAAGTGTGTGTTGGAATTAAATTTGGAAGACTTTTATTATTTTTTTGACAAATATTTTACACAATTCTTCTAGACAGAAGAAGTCACAATCAAAGTTAATGCTCTTTAAACTGGCAAAATTATAACAAGCCTCAAAGATAAATAAGACCAAATGTAGTTTAGTATATAACAATGAAGCTACTCAGCCCATTTAAAACTGGCAAATTGTTAGAGTCAAAAAAACTATATTCAGAGTAGTGAGAGAAAATTTTTCTGATGTTATCATCATTTTCAAGAAAAAAATAAACAAACAAACAAAAACACGTGAAAGAAGACCCACGCTGACAGAATAGGTAAACACTATGCCTGCTGCCTGTCACATTAAAATTACAACTAAATTATAAAACAACTGACTTTTTTAAAAATCTGAAAACTAGCTTAACAGAGCCTCTACAACTAAGGATATAAAGAAGAGACTACATCAAGACTAGTAGAAAGGGCAGACATAAAACAGGCTGACCCCAAGCCCACAAAGAGCAGTTGAACATCATTGGCAGAGATACCCCTGAAGAGGGTTTCCAGCTCCATACCAGGCTCCACAGTCAAGAATTTCTGTAACAGGAAGAGAATTCCCCAAAATGCCTGGCAGTTAAAATCAACAAGGATTCCATCTGTTTGTCCCAGTGAGACAGAAGACAGCAGGAAACCCAGACATCCTCTTAATATGCCCACACATAGATTCACTCACTTGAAAACATTCACCCAGAGCATAGTACAGTATCTCAAGAGATACCAGAGACATACAAAAAGACTGAGTTGTGAGGCTTCAGTACAAGGGCTAGAGGGACAGCCACCATAGTTCCTATGGGAGTCTGTCTCATGTGTAGTCTATAGGAGGGTGTCATGTTTTCTGTGTTGAACCCTCCCTCAAAGGGTCATATCTAAGACTCTGTAATATGCTAAAATTCCCACACAAATCAACATGGTAACTCCCTGAAACCCTGCTCACTTAGTGTGAGCAATACATATAAAAAGGTGACAATGAAAACACAACATACCAAAATGACTAGGATGCAGTGAAAGCAGTAATATAAGGAAAATTTATATAACTACAGGCTTATGTCGAGAAACAAGAAAAATCACAAGTAAACAACCTAATATCACATCTTTAAGAATTAGAAAAAATAAAAGCACAAAAAACACCCAAAGTCAGTAGAAGGAAAGAAATAATAAAAATGAAAACAAAACTAAATGAAATAGAGAATAGAAAAAAATTACTGCAACAAAGCTGTTTCTTTGTAAAATTTAATAAAATTAACTAACTCCAGGCTACAATCACAAAGAGAAAAGGGGAAAAGTAACAAATACTACAAATTAGAACCCAAAGAGGTGAAGTTACAACTGATACCACAGAAATACAAAGGATCATACAAGAATACTGTGAAGGGCTATATGCCACCAAATTTTGCAACCTAGAAGAAATGGAGAAGCTTCTAGAAGCATATAGTCTACCTAGACTGAATCAATAAGAACTGAATAATCTAAACAAAATTATTGAGAGAAAGAAAATTGAAACAATCATCCAAAACCTTCCCAAAAGCAAGAGTCTAGGACCAGATGGTCTCACTAATGAGTTTTTCCAGACATTCAAAGAGAAACTAACACCTATCCTTCTCAAATTTTTCTAAAAACTTGAAGCAGAGGCAATACTTCCCAACTCATTCTATGAGGTCAAAATTACCCAAATACCAAAGCCTAACAAGGACAACACAAAGAAAGAAAACTCTCTAGACCAATATCTATGATGAACACCAATGGAAATATCTTAAATAAAATACTAGCAAATAGAATGCAACAACACATTAAAAAGATTATACATCATGATCAAGTGGGATTCATCGCAGGGACACAAGGATGTTTCATCATATGAAAATCAATCAATGTGATACACCACATAAATAAAATAAAAGATAAAAGCCATATGGTTATATCCATTAGTGCAGGAAAAAGCATTCGACAAGATACAACATCCATTTATGATCAAAATACTTAATAAAATAGGTGTAGAAGGACAGTATCTAAACATAATAAAGGCCATATATGACAAACCTTCAGTGCATGTCATAATGAGTGGGGAAAAGCTAAAACCTTTTCTTCTAAAATCAGGAACAAGACAGGAAGTTTTATGTCACCACTGCTATTCAACATAGTGTTGGAAGTTCTAGCTAGAGCAATAAGGGAGGAGAAAGAAATAAAAGGCATCCAAAGTGGGAGTAAAGAAGTTAAACTGTCACTTTTTGTAGATGACACAATCCTTTTTATAGAAAACTGTAAAGACTCTACCAGAAAACTATTTGAAATAAATGAATACAGTCAAGTTACAAGACACAAAATCAATGTACAAAAATCCATAACATCTTCATATAGGAACAACAAAACAGCAGAAAAAGAAATCACAACAAAAAGAATAAAATACTTAGGAATTAACATAAAGAATGTGAGGACTTATACATGAAACACTCTGAGAGACTACTAAAAGAAATTGCAGAAGACACAAAGAGATGTAGAGATATTTATTATTCGTGGATTGGAAGAATCAACATAGTTAAAATGGCCACAAATCCCAAAGTAATGTACAGATTTAATGTAATTCCCATCTAAATCTCACAGACATTCTTTCAAGAAACAAATAAGAGAAATATAATCATATTTGTATGGAACCACAAAAAAACCACGCATTGCAAAGCAATACTATGAAAAAGAAATAATAATAAGGCTGGAGGTATCATGCCCTCTGACTTCAGTCTATACTGTGAAGTGTAAATAATGAAAACAGCTTAGTATTGGCAGAAAGAATAGACATGCATACCAATGAGACAGAATAAAAAACCCAGAAATAAACCCACAAATATTGGACAGATAATTTTTGTCAGAGGAGTAAAAAATATACAATGATGAAAAGAAAGCCTCTTCAGTAAGTGGCGCTGAGAAAATGGAAAAATCACATTCAAAAGAATGAATCTGGACTGTGAACTGTCACCATATACCAAAATTAATGCAAAATGGATCAAAGACCTCCACATAAAACCTGAAACAAACAGCATAGGAGAAAGTGTTGGTACTAAACTTATAAACCTTGAGTTCAAAGAGAACTTTATAGACATTACTGTGATGAGGGGTTGATATCTAAAATGTATAAAGAACTTGACAATTCAACAACAAACAAACAAATGATCCAATTGAAAAATAGGTAGAAGACCTAAACAGACACTCCTCCCATGAATACTCACAAACGGCCAACAGATATATGTAAAAATGTTCAACTTCACTAGCTATTAAAGAAATGTCAATTAAAACCACAATGAGATACCACCTCATATCTGTTAGAACAGCTATAATCAATAAGACAGGGAATAATAAGTGATAGAGAAGCTGTGGAATAAAAGGAACCCTCACACACTGTTAGTGGAAATGGAAATTAGTACAACCACTGTGGTAGACAGTAGAGAGGTTCCTCAAAACTTAAGAGTACAATTATCATATGATCCAGTAATCACTTTTCTGGGTATCTACCCCAAAACTTGAAAACTTAGTTTGCAATGATATACGTACCCCAACGTTCATTGCAGCACTGTTCACTGTGGCCAAGTCATGAAAACAACCAAAGTGTCCTCTGACAGATGACTGGATAAAGAATTTGTGGTACATTTACACAGTAGAGTACTACTCGGTGATAAGGAAAAATAAAATACTGCCATTTGTGACAACATGGAAAGACCTTGATATCATCGTTTTAAGTGCAATAAGTCAGATTGAAAAAATCAAGAACCCTATGACTTCACTTATAGGTGGAATATAAAACTGAAAATAATAAAGAAACAAAGACTCATGGACACAGTAAATAGTTTAGTGGTTACTTGAGGGCAACAGGGGAGTAATGTGGTGGAGTATGGAAAGGGCATCAAATATATGGGGATGGAAAGAGAACTGACTCTGGATGGTGAGCACATAATAAATTACATGGACCATGTAATGTAGATTTGTACACCTGGAACCTATGTAATTTTTACCAACCAACATCACTCCAATAAAGTTAACAATGAAAACAAAAAACAAACAAACAAACAAAATTTTTAAAAATAATAATAAAACAAAATTGCAAGTAAGGGAAAGAGCTTCCCAGACAAGACAAAGATAAAATGATTATCATCAAGTCAGTATTACACAAAGGTAATAAATGAGCTTCTTTAAGATGAAAAGAGAAAACAAAAACAAACAAAGGAAGCTCAATAATATGAATAATAAAATGGCCATAACTATGTGCCTATCAATAATCACTTTAAATGTAAATGGATTGGATAGATGTCCCTATCAAAAGACACAGGGTAGTTGAATGGGTAAGAAAATACGACCTATACATATGCTGTCTAAGACAGACCCACCTCAGATTGAAAGACACAAGTAGATGGAAAGTAAAGAGATGGAGAAGTATTTCACATAAATGAAAATTGTTTTTAAAGGTGCAATAGCAATATTTGTATCAGACACATATTTTCAAATAAAGACTATAATAAGAGACAATAAAGGACTTCACATAATGATAAAGTGATCAATACTACAAGAGGACATAACCTGAGTAAACATCTATGTACCTGGAATAAGAGCACCTAAATACATACAACAAATATTGACCAACATAAAAGGAGAGAATGACAGTAACACAAACATAGTAGGGGACTTTAGGTCTTATTGACATCAATGGCCAAATCTGCCAGACAGAAAATCAACAAGAAAACAGTGGCCTTAAATGACACACTAGACCAGATGAATTTAATACTTTTAGGTCATTTCACTCAAAAGCAGCAAAGTAGACATTCTTTTCAGGTGCATCTGGAACATTTTCCAAATTGGACTTGTTAGGCCACAAAACAAATCTTGATACATTTGAGAAGATTGAAATAGTATCACATGGTTTCTTTAATCACAAAGGTATAAAACTAGAAATCAATTATAAAAAAAAAAACAACCTGAAAAACACACAAACATACAGAAGCTAAATAATATCTACAAAAAATGAGTGGGTTAACAATAAGAGCAGGAAGAAATCATGAGATACCTTGAAACAAACAAAAATGAAAACACAAAGACACAAAATCTATGGGACACAAAATAGCAGTCTTGAGAAGGCAATTCATAGCAATGCAGACCTACCTCAAAAAACTAGAAAAATCTCAAAAAAATTAACTTTACACCTAAGGGAACTGCAAAACAAATAGTAAACAAAGCACAAGTGAGTAAAAGAAATGAAATAATTAAGATCAGAGCAGAAATAAATACAATATAGTCTAAAAAAACCAAACAAACAATACAAAAGAGCAATAAAACCAGAAGCTGAATTTTTAAAAAGATAAACAAAATTGATAAAAGTTTAACTGAAAAGGAGAGAAAAGCCAAATATATAAAATCAGATATAAAAAAGAAGTTACAATGGATTCCACAGGAATACAAAATTAAAATAGTATGAGCAATTATAGGCCAACAGATCTGATATTCTGGAAGAAATAGATAAATTTCTAAAACATACTATCTTTTGAGGCTGAATGAGAAACAAAAACAGTCTGAACAGACCAATTACTACTAAAAATCAAATCAGTCATCAAAATCTGGACCACATAAAAAACATTGCCTCTGGACTTCCCTCAACCTAGCAGCCACCTTACCAGGTGCCCTAGGCCAGGAGCTCAGTTGACTACCATGGGCTCTGTGTCTAGTCAGTCAGTAGTTTCCAGGTGGTAGTGGCAAGGCACGGAAGGAGGTGTGGGAGCATAAAATCCAAGTGGCAAAGAGTCTGCAATTGCCACACAGTGCTGGTATCTGGATATAGAAGGAAGATCAAAGGGAACAAGTGCTATAACTGTGGAAGTCTAGACCATCAGGCCAAGGAAGGCAAGTTGCCACTCCTGCCCGAGAAAAACCACTTCCATCATCTATATGATAGCCTTGTGTTCACTGAATTCTCAGCCAGCTCTCAGCACACATGGAAAGCCAGACTACTACAGGAAAATAGAAATAGAGATCCACAGCCCTACTCTGCTCTCAGGGGCCTAGAATTGAGTCATAGTGGGGCCTCTCCTTTAGCCATCAAGAAGTTTCCAGGAAGCCGGGATGGCTCAGTGGGTTAAGCGCTCACTTTGCAGCCCTGGGGACCAAGGATCGAATCCCGGCCCCAGCCTGTGAGGACCTATATGCTGAACCAGGGAGTGCCCCACTTCAGTTCTCACTGGGGTGAGACCCTGGCCCAGTTCCTGCTCCGTGCAGCCCCACCCACCTGTGGAATAAAACTATGTGGGAGAACCAATGATGTGCAACTATGGGCCCTCCCTCTTCTTCCTGTCTCTGTATCTCTATCTCTCTCTGTCAAAAACAATAAAAATAAATCTTTAACCAAAAAAAAAAAAGAAGAAGTTTCAAGGAGTAGGCATCAATTGACCGAGTGAAGAAAGTAGGGATAAGGTGGATAGAGTAAGCAGGCATTGCCACATATGATAAAGTTCTCAAACTCATTGTATAAAAAGTGCTATATACCTCATTGCTGAATATCACTACAGTCACCTTTGAAGTACTCCCCTTCGGAAGTTATGCACTAACACCAGAGCCTAGTCCACCCTTCAGAGTAATTTTGTAACTCTTTTCTCTTTGTAATGGCCATCATAGCCATCCGTATATTAACCTTGATGTCCTGAATGTCATCAAAATGTCTTTCTTTCAATATTTCCTTTATCTTCAGGTGAAGAAAAGTCATTGGGGGCCAGACCAGGTGATTAGAAAGTGTGTTCCAATACGGTTCTTCGTTTACTGGCTAAAAACTCCCTCACAGACAGTGTTGTGTGAGTTGGTACATTGTCATGGTGCAAGAACCATGAGTTGTTGATGAAAAGTTCAGGTCATTTTCATCTAACTTTTTCATGCAGACTTTTCCTTGCTTCCAAGTAATCAACTTGGTTTATTGTTCAGTTGGTACAAACTCAAAATTAATAATCCCTCTGATATCAGAAAAGGTTAGTAACAATATTTCGACTCTTGATTTGGACTGACAGAAATTTTTTGGTTGTGGAGAATTGGTTGACTTCATTGTGCACTTTGACGCTTTGCTTCAAGGTTGTATTGGTACACACACGTTTCATCAGTAGCTATAACATGGCCCAAACATCATCTTGCCTTTCCAAAAGGTCTTGGCAAACTTTGACTCTCCTTTGCTTCTGTTCATTGCTGAGCTCTTTCAGGATCATTTTTACACACACCTTTCTCATGACCACATTTTCAGTGAAGATTATCCTGTTTATTTATCAATGTTTACTTCACTGTGCTTCTCACAGTCTGCTAATAATTTTAATGCACAATTTGACAATTTTTTCCAATGTTTTTGTCAGTTCTGCTCTTTATTGGCATCCTTAACCTCTCTGAATTAGTGACACTCTCTCTCACCTCAAAAAAAAATGTTTATCCATTTGTACAATGCCATTTTCTTTTTTCTTTTTTTTATTGTTAAATTTAATGCGGTGACTTTGGTTGGTAACAATCAGATGCCATTTTCCTTATGGCAGTATCCCCATAAACTTGGAGTAATATATTTTTTATTTCAGTTTCACTCTTGCCAAGTTTAACAAGAAATTTAATGTTTGCTTGTTGCTCTAATTTAAGTTCTTACATTTTTGTAATGGTACAAAAGAACTTGCAAGAATAATAAATGTCAGTCAGCAAGACATGCCACAAATTGACACAAAACAACTGCGAGACAGTGATAAAACAAAGTTATGAAACCTCACTGAGTTGTTTCTGCAGTGCTTCCAACATAAGCACATGGTGGCAAGTTTGCAAACTGTAGTGTCAGACTTTGTTACTCAAGTCAGGTGAGGCCCATAGCATCACCTCTGTTCCCTTTTGGTGTGTTGTGGGAAAAGGGTTAGGTAGCGAATGTTTGTTCTGTCCTTTACCTAACCTTCAAACCATATTCTGTCCAAATGCACATGAGGGCTTCGAAGGAAATCCCTCTGGAGCTAGCTTGTCCAACCTGCAGCCTGCAGGCCACACTTAGCTCAGGATGGCTTTGAATGTGGCCCAACACAAATTCATAAACTTTCTTAAAATATTATGAGATTTTTTTTGCTATTTTTTTATCATAAGCTATTTTTAGTGTTACTGTATTTTATGTGTGACTGAAGATAATTCTTTTTTCTATGTGCCCTAAGGAAGCCAAAAGATTGGAACCCCTGCTCTAGAGCCTGTATGCATAATATTATTTGCGTCTCTACCACCAGAATCTCCCATTTTTGAAAGTGGCCTACCTAGGTTAAGCTATTTTTCTTTAAAAAGAAAAGAATATGTTTTAATAATATTTCCAATGTTAGAGTGAAAAGATTAAGCATGAGACTACTTTGATGGATCCAGTTGACAGGCTTCTACATCCTATGAAAAGAAATCTTACTTTTTCCAGAACACTAACTGCACTAGCTGTGTACAAATAATGTAAGATATGCATTTTAACTTTGTTTTCTTACAAATATTCTGGTTGTGTTTTATGGTCTATTTTAATATAAGGCCCTTATTCCCACAATGCATTCTCAGATACTTGAGCCATCTCAGGGATAAGTAGGCAGCAGCTTCATTTCTGTCCAACAGGAATAGTTTTGTTGTTTTATTACCACACATAGGGTGGATGGCCCATTGAACAACCTAATTTTTGCCAGTTAGAACTGACTTTTCTACCATAGTGTTCTCTTGGAACCCCTGCACCTTAAATGTTTTATGGAGACTAAGTTTTAACTGGGTTCCCCCATAACTTGATCGCGTCATAGAAGATTAGGAATGAGTCTGATCAGAAAAAGATGGTACAGAGGGGTTAGAAGAGGCGGGGATAGGTGAAAGACTGAAATGAAGCTAAGATGAGGTGAGTGTTGTCTATATGCATGATAACTGGTTCCTGTTCCAGATCTCTATCCCAGAGCTCTAGGTTCACTTCCAATACCAGATTCATCTTTCATTGGACTCAGCTAAGGGTACCATATGTGTGTGTGTTTGTACCAAAAATATGAGTTGGTTAGGATATGGAAAGGGTGTCAAACTCAATTAATACACGGGCCATTTGGTGCAACAGTCAAGATTCACGCAGGTCACATCACATTTACAAACGTCGTTGGAACTGAGTCAGTGCATTTATACATGCCCACAGGCCCCCAGGAAAGGCACTGGGCCACATGTATACTCGTCTTCAGTAGTTAAAGGGTTAACAGGGGAATTGTGTGTATGGTATTGCCTCGATATCCCCTAAGCGCTATTTTCCCCATAACAATTTTTTCTATTTTCATTTTATTTCAGAGCATCGTGGGCCACAAAAATTTACCTTTGGGGCCGCCTGTGGCCCGCGGGCCACCAGTTTGACACCCCTGGGATACGGTAAGACTGATACGTTTATACTCATGTTGTGCTGCCTAGGGATGAATATGTGAAGCCAGGACTGAAATCCTTACAAAAATTCTGGACTTTTCCTTTTGGGCTTCCAGACAGTTTTATAAGCAAGGGCTTCTTTGTGGTGCCTGAAGCCAGCATCCTGCCTTGAGGAAGTCTGGTAGCTGAAGGAGATAGGGTTGTGTGTGTTCATTTGTATACTGTGAGATCACTGCAAGCCTACCTCACTATGTCATATGTACCATATGACATTGAGTGATGTGTGTCTGATCCAGAGAAGAGCAATTTGTTTCCCCCAGTTGCTACTTCCTTCTGTTACAGTATTTGTCAGGGATTTGTAAGACTTAATGAATCACTGATTTGGCCTTGCTAGATGGCCTAGTTTGTAAATATAATATCTTGTTCTTTCTCTACGTTATTTTGGGGATTTGCTTGTTTACAAACATCTTATATTGAGATAATAAAAGCCAAAGCTTCTTTGACAAAAGTTTCTGCATCAAGAAGAGGTTTCTGAAAAAAAGCTTAAGAGCCCCTCTTCTCAAAATGGGGACCTTGAACTACCCTTTCTCTTGTCTTCCTCTTCCCCTACTTCCTATTTTGGCCCCATATCCTCAATTCTAAATGTTTTCCTCCTATCCTACACCCTCTTCCCTCCCTCCCCTAATAAGATGTCCACATACCCACACATACACATTTAATTTGTGAGATGTCTTCAGAGCTCTTCAGTGATTTGTGAAAAATCCTACAGAAGTTGGGAACACTTCACCCTTTGTTCCCAACCTCCTGAGTAAAGGCCGTTCTCTGCAGTGATGCATACCAATGATTTACACTGCTGTATTTGGATGGATAGAATCTACTTTAATCTCTAATCTCAGGGTCAAGATAAGCAATGGGTGAGATTTCCACGTAGAAAGTTGAGACGGGAACCAAGAAAGGAAAAATGAATACATATGCAAGTCACTAAGAAAATGTTATGCAAGTGCAAAAAATATATGTTGACGTGGCCACAAGATAGTTTAGGGGGAGACAGACAAATGTAACTCCATGTTCAATGATAAAAACCAAGGTTTTATGTAAAATATTGAATTTATGAGAAAGTGTGAGTAGGGAAGCATATACCTGTTTATTCTTTCCCTGATAACCTTTCCTTCACTCCTCAACTACAAGGGACTGAACCCCTTTGGTCTTTGGGGACTCTATAACTGGGGAATTTATTTTGCATTTGTTGATTTTGCTGTGATGTGTACTGCCATTATCATTCACCATCATTTTGTAACACACCTGCTAACTCTTTCCCCTTCCTCTTTCTTTTCCCAGGGGGTATATAATTAATAAATCCTTACTTGTACTAAAAAACAAAACAAACAAAAAACAAAACAAAGCAAAAAAAACAGTAAATTCATTGGTCTCAAGAAGAAATAAAAACTCATAGACAACAACAACAGTTTAGTGATTAGTTTAACACAGAGGTTCCAGGTTTTTGGCTTCCCTGGGCCACATTGGAAGAAGACTTGTCTTGTGCCACACATAAAATACACTAACAATAGCTGATGAGCTAAAAACAATGGTAAAAATTTCTCACAATGTGTTAAGAAAGTTTATGAATTTGTGTTGGGCCACATTCAATGCTGTCCTGAGCTGCAAGAGGCCCACAGGCTGTGGGTTTGAAAAGTTTAGTTTAGAGGGTGAGAGGGAGGAAGATGATGGAGGAAAGAGAAGGTGTCAAATATACGGTGATGAAAAGAGAACTGACTCTGGGTGGTCAGCGTACAATGCAACATATAAATGATATATCATAGAACTGTGTACTTGAAACATATATAATTTTACTAACCAATGTCACCCCAATAAATTTCATTTAAAAATACATTGTTGAAGATAGCAGAAACCATTTTAATACAATATTGATTTGGAAGATGTGCTAATTCCTCCAAAGTACCCATCAACCAACCACAAAGATTCTAGAATTCGTAATGTACAGAGGAGGGTCAGAGTATATAGAAAATAATTCAGGAGAGCCTTTCATGAGCTTTATTTAATGTTAAAATTCTCTGTCAATGATATCTGGAGAATTGTCCCCTCTAATTATTATATAAGAAGAGACCCAATAAAACCAAAATTATCTTCTGAAGGGTGGGCCCCTGGAGTACAGACTTCCCCAGCTAGGTTAGTGTTCTAGGAACCCATTTGTATCAGTGTACCTGCTGGCATTACTGTGAGAAGTTACACTGGGCTTCAGTGAACTCTTTTTTTTTTTTGATGGGGAGCAGGGGGGGGGGGCTCTTTTAACGTGTGTGCCCATTGTAAAGGGTGTCCCAAAATTCACACATGATTTGAATTTTGTGTCATTTGTGCAAGTGTTGCCAATGGAAATAAAAGACAGCGTGAAGCTGACAGTTCAGGGTTATTAAAAATGGGGGGCTACGTGAAAGAACAATGCGTTTTCATTGTTGAGCAATATTTTAAAAATAATGAAGGTTTGGCAGCTACAGTTCGCAATTTTTGTACAAAATTACTTCTTGGATGAATTTTGGGACACCCTTTAGTATGGGTAATTTACAAGAACAACCTGAGGTATGACAATGTACCTGCCAACACCAGCCTGAGTGTTTAGCAGGGTTTTTTTATAAAGATTTATTTTATTGTTTTTGACAGGGACAGCCAGAGGCAGAGAGAGACAGAGAGAAGGGAGAGGACCCAGAGCAGTCTCCATAATTGTACATGATCATTCTTCAACATGGTTTCAATCCACACAGATGGGCAAAGGCCATGCAGGGCAGAAACTGGGCCAGGTACCTCCCGCATGAGAGGCACACCCCAGTCCAGCATGTGGAGACATATGGGCTGGGGCTCAATCCCTGGTCCCTGGGGCTGCAAGTGAGTGCTTAAGGTGACCATATTTTAACATTGGTAAAGCAGGACACCATTGACCAGGGGGGAGGGGGTTCTTGATTAAAATTTTGGTCTATCTCCCGCCGTTCCCTAGCTTGCCGTGCATTCTTTCCAAAAATTGGGACTTTTTTAAAATGCCGCGGGATGTGGGACAAATTGTTAAAAATCGGAACGTCTGCTCACCCTAGCTTAACCCACTGATTCATTCCAGCTTTCCCAAGCAGTTTTTAAAGATTTATTTTTATTGTTTTTTGACAGAGAGAGACAGACAGACAAAGAGAGACAGAGAGAATGGGGAAGGCCTGGAGTAGTCTCCATAGTT
>PVKE010041892.1:0-13973 GCA_004027555.1 Craseonycteris thonglongyai | reverse complement strand
TTCATCAGTGAGATTGGCCTATAGTTTTCCTTTTTGGTATTGTCTTTCCCAGGTTTTGGTATTAGGGTGATATTAGCTTCATAGAAAGAGTTGGGTAGTACTGCCTCCTCTTGAATTTTCTGGAGTAGTTTGAGGAGAATGGGCGTTAGTTCTTCTTTGAATGACTGGTAGAATTCATTGGTAAAGCCATCTGGTCCAGCCCTTTTGCCTTTGGGCAGTTTTTGGATAATTGTTTCAAGTTTTGTACTGTTGATTGGTCTATTTAGGTTATCCAAATCTTGGTTCAGTTTAGGTAAACTATATGTTTCTAGAAATTTGTCCATTTCCTCTAGGTTGTCAAATTTGTTGGCATAGAGTCTTTCATAATAATCTCTTATGATTGTTTGTATTTCTGCAGTATCAGTTGTGATCTCTCCCCTATCATCCCGTATTTCATATTCTGGAAATATGAGATTTTTCTTTTTGTTCTTTGGTGAGCCTAGCCAGTGGTTTGTGAATTTTATTGTTTTTTTCAAAGAACCAGCTCTTTGTGGCATTAATTTTATCTATTGTTTTTCTGTCCTGATTTTCATTAAGTTCTGCTTTAATTTTTATTAATTCTTTTCTTTTGCTGGCGTTGGGGGACCTCTGTTCTTCTTTTTCTAGCTCTATGAGATGAGATGTGAGGGTGTTTACTTGTAGTGTTTCTTGTTTCTTGAGATAGACTTGTAATGATGTAAATTTCCCTCTTAGTACTGCTTTCGCTGTGTCCCAGAAATTTTGGTATGTTGTGTTTTCATTGTCATTCATTTCTACAAATTTTTAATCTCTTGTTTTATTTCCTCTTTGACCCAGTCACCTTTTAATAGCATGTTGTTCAGTCTCCATGTATATGTGGTTCTCTCTGCACTTGATCTTTTGCAATTGATCTCTAGTTTCAACGCTTTGTGGTCTGGGAATACACTTGGTATGATTTGGATGCCCTTAAATTTGGTGAGTTTGGATTTAAGTTCCAGGATATGGTTTATCCTTGAAAATGTCCCAGGTGCACTAAAGGAAAATGTATAGCCCTGTGTTGCAGGATGGAATGACCTGTAAATGTCAATTATGTCCATTTCCTGTAATGTATCATTTAAAGCTGCAATTTCCTTATTTATTTTCTGTTTCGATGATATGTCTAATGTTGTCAGGAGGGTGTTTAGATCCCCTACTATAATTGTATTTTTGTCAGATTATCCTATTAGATCTGTTAGTAGTTGCTTTATAAATTTTGGTGCTTCCTGATTGGGGGCATATATATTGATGAGTGTCATGTTTTTTTGGTGTAATGTTTCTTTTATCAAGATGTAATGTCCATCTTTATGTCTTATTATTTTTTTTATCCTGATGTCTATTTCATCAGAAATCAGTATGGCCACTCCAGCTTTTCTCTGACTGCCATTTGCCTGGAGTATTGTTTTCCATCCTTTTACCCTGAGTCTATGTTTGTCTCTGTGGCTGAGGTGTGTTTCTTGTAGGCAGCATATGGTTGGATTTTGTTTTTTAATCCAGTCTGCTACCCTGTGCCTCTTTATTGGTGAGTTCTGTCCATTTACATTCAGGGTGATGATTGATATATGAGGATATCCTGTATCCATTTCTTCCTTGCTTTTTATTTTTTTGTTGTCCCAACTTTTCTCGATTTATTTTGATTTCTTGATTCAGGTCGAACAGCCTCCTTCAGTATTTCTTGGAGTGCCGGTTTTGAGCTGGAGAATTCCCTCAGCTTCTGTATATCTGAAAAGGCCTTAATTCGTCCTTCATATCTAAAGGTTAATTTTGCTGGATAGTTAATTCTTGGCTGGAAATTTTCTCTCTTTTAATACTTTGAAGATTGGGCTTCACTCCCTCTTGGCTTGCCGAGTTTCTGCTGAGAAGTCTGGCGACAGCCTGATAGTTTTTCCTTTGAAAGTTATATTTTGTTTTTCCCTGGCAGCCTTGAGGATTCTTTCGTTGTTTTTGGTTTTTGTCATCTTTAGAACAATGTTCCTTAGAGAAGATCTGCTAGGGTCTAGGTAACTAGGGCTCCTGTTTTCCTCTTGAAATTGGGGTTCTAGTTCTTTCCATAGGTTAGGAAAATTCTCATCCACTATTTGTTTTAGTAGACTCTGAGAAGACTCCATCTCGCTTCCTTCTGGTACCCCTATTATTCTAATATTGTTCTTTCTGATGGAGTCAGAAAGTTCTTGTAGGGCTCTTTCATTTCTCTTGATTCTCCTTTCCCTTTCTTCTTCCCTCTGTGACGTTTCCATATTTGTACCTTCAATTTCACTCATTCTTTCCTCTAGCTGGTCAGCCCTTTTCCTATGCTGGTCAATTTTTTTTCAGCTTTCCTATGATGCCTTTCATTTTGAGGATTTCCTTTTGGTTCTGCTCTAGTTTCTCAATTTTATTGGTAAAGTACTCATTTTGCACAGAAAATTTCTTGTTGAGGTCATTTAACTGTGTTTGGGTACTTTTTCAGCATTGAGTGAGCTCTCTGAGTGTCTTAATTAATGCAGCCCTGAATTCTGTTTCACTTAGATTTGATTCCAAGTATGCAAGCTCCTTTTCTAGAGAACACCCATGATCTTCTGGAGGGGCTTTGGATTCTGAGGTGTGCATTGTGTTTGATGTGGTTCTTTTTTGCTTTATGCTGGAGTCTGTTTTCCCTCTGGGGGTTTGCCTATCAGATGGGCTTCTCTTTATTTTTTTCTTATGGGCTTAGTTGTGGGATGAGGAGATTTTGGGAGAGGGTTTGGGGAAGCAGTCAGTTTCTGTGTCCTGAGGTTGCTCTTCAGGTTGCTGTCTTAGCTGTTAGAAAGCAGGGTAGTGAGGATGTGGCCAGGGGTGGGAGCATGTTAATCAGAGCTAGGATGGGCCTGAGACACAATAGCAGATTCCTCTTTCAGCAGGGGGGCTGGTGGTTCAGTGTGGGTGGGGCACAGGAGCTCCGGTCTTTTCCCCCTCTGATCAGCTGCTTTTGCTTTAATTGTGTCTGTGAGCCATGCCTGCAGGGCAGTGGCGCGGGTGGTGGTGTGGGTCAGGGCTTTGCAGAGGCTCGGGCTGCAGCTCAGCTGGCAGCCACACTAGGCCCGCGGCTCTGCAGGTTCTCAAAGACCGCCGGATTCACTCTAAGCACATTTAATGCAGCTGAGCATGCTGCCTTTGTGTCCACTCGAGCTGCTGCCCTCACTCCGAGAGCCCTGTCTTCAAAAGGTACTCCCTCACAGTCAACTCTAGGAGCTCAGCTGTGTCTCCTCTTTGGGTGTTGTTCTGCATTGTGTGGTTCTCTCAGTTGAGGGTGCTTCTCAGGTTTTCCCCTGTGGATTCCCCTTTGTTCATAAGTCCCTTCCCAGGTAGGTATCGGGGTTCTCCTCTCATGCCGCCATCTTTTCACCTCTCTCTCAGTTGATTTTCTTTATTGGTTGTTTGTCAGGTTGGAAACTTCTGCAAAGATGGCAGTTTCTGAGAATAGCAGATTTTAGATGTTACTCAGCTGGTTATTGAACCAGAGTTCAGTAACTGCCTGACAATCCCCATTATCCCTTATGAGGAATTCATCAGAAAATTATCTGAGTACTCACGTAAAAATATCCTAAGTCAGAATTGGGACGAGAAGTGTGATTTGACTAGCCCGCTGGCTCCACATCATTAGAGTTAGATCTTAGTTTTGAATTGAGTTTGAGTTGAAATGATAAGATACAAGGATCCTCTGTCTATTGTAATGATAACCAACTTTTTGTGTGTCTGTGCATTCTGTGGGGGAGAGAGTGAATAGGCTTCATGAGATTCTCCCATAGAGCCACAACCTTGAAAGGCTGAGAACTCTCTCATAAGCAGATGGCTCACACAGTCTTCTACACACTGTGGACCTCCAGGCTCTGACATATGTTCCAAGACGGGGAGGAACGCCAGGGTCTGATGAGCAAAGAGCTGACTTATCGAGAGCTGGAATGGGAGCGCAGAGGACACACTCAGCTCTCTAAATGGTCTGGCAGGGAGTGAAAGTGAGTGAAGCGGGACAGTTTTTGTGAAGCAACTGTGCAGCCCAGTGCTGCTGGATGTTTCTGAATCTCCCAGTGTTCAAATGTCAGCATCTAATTCAAAATTTTGAAGAATACTGAAGAAACCTCACACAAAAGTGCCTACAGGGAAAATCAGGCCAGGTCCTTCAGTTTGTCACCTTTCTGCCAGGGCTATCATTCACACCGAGTGCAAACTCAATGCCCTATTTTCATAACACATATTTGCTGACAACTACTTTTCTATTTTAAAATGAAATCCATACATAATATAACTAACACATGATTTTAAAAATAAATATGTTGTCTTAACTGTAACACATAGGAGAAGTAACAGGAAACTTAAAACAAATATGGGAATTTTAACTTGCAAACACTCAGGTGTGAAAACATTGGAAGTCTACAAAGCCCCTGTACATTTTTCAAACGTTCTGCAGGGACAGGAATATCACCATTGGAAGCCACAATGCTAGAGGCTTCCACTCATATAAATCTTACCTTGCTTTCTTAACATTTTTTGCTCATCAGGCTTAGCTCTGCCCTCTAGTGCCACACAGATCACATTCAATTTAGCCTTTATGGGGTATCTTTTAAAAAATATGAAACGAGTGTCCCTCACTCCCCTCACACACCACACCCTTATTATGCTCACATCTGTTCTTGTCTGGCCAAACACTTACGGTTCCTTCAACTATTCCTGACATAGTTCACCTCCCAACAATTGCCTTCTTGACCTCTGCCTTTGTCATTTTTCATATGTGTGGGGTCCCACCCCAGTCCTCAGTCTGTCCTGTATAGTAGGACATGTCTTGCTCTTCCTTTCCTCACCTCCAACCAGTAGGAATTTGTGGCTACCTGCGCAGGATGACTTGGACTGTTGTATTCTATGTGGTAGCTAAGGCCATTCTTGATAACACAGTGACTTAGGAAATGAAGACCTGGCTCTGAGTGCTGGGCTATCCGCTGGGTATTACAGTAGGTTGAAGCATGTGAATCGCCAGGTGTGACTGTCTTTAACCTATAAAATAGGCTATAACCTAATATTTTTACTAGTGAACGTAACTGCAGCCACATCTCATGTGTTGGTTCATTTCAGCAGGCTCCTTTGTTGTTTATGTCATCCTCTGAGTGTTGATGTTGTCAGTGCAACAAGTCAGCAGTATACTCAGTGCTCTGCTTTATAGGTAAGACCTAAGAGGAGCTGTGGGAAGTGGATGAAATCACTATTTTTTGTTCCTTTGTCTTAATGAGCTATCTCCATGTTACTCCATGTTCATTCTAATGTGAAAGTTGGCCTTTGTAAAGCTACAGAACATTAAAAACAAAACAAAATACATTAAAAACTCATGAGTTTAGTTTTTTTTAATTTTTAAGAAAATTTTAGAGTGTCAGTAGTAGTTTCCAAATTGCATAGTATATAAACTTTAATCATTTCCCTGTCTTATTTCTCATCTCCTCCTTCCTCCTTCTTTTTGGATTGCCTGTGAAACTTCAAAGATGCATTCTTCTTTGATACAGTATAATTTAATTCTCATTTCTGAAACTTTGGTTTTAGCCAGCATATAAAACCTACCTAGGTATCTTAGTCTGTTTGAGCTGCTATGACAAGATATGGCATACCGGATGGCTTATAAACAATAGAAATGTATTTCTCACAGGTCTGGAGGCTGGGAAGTCCAAAAGGCTCCAGAAGACTCTCTATCTGCTAAGGACCAGCTCCCTGGTTCATAGATGGCTGTCTTATCACTGGGTCCTCATATGGATGGATGAAGGGAGCTCTCTGTTAAGGGCACTAATCCTGGGCATGAAGGCTTCATCATTATGGCCTAGTCACCTTCCAGAGTCCCCAATACTCTCACACTGGGAATTAAGTTTCAACATGAGTTTTGGGGAGATACAAACATTCAATTTATTGCACTGGGGAGAAGGGTGAAATGTGTAGTGAGCAAAGTATCTTCCGAGAGCTCCAGTCTTTATTAAAATTATTTTTTAGAGCAAAACGTACTCCTAAGATAATTCTCACCCCAGCTGTGAAAATCACAACTTATTGCCTGTATTGTGATATATTTATATGCTTTATTCTACCTACTTATGTGGAAGGAACACCCATTTATCATTTATTTGCATATTTCTTCCACACCTGTATTGAGTGCTTGCCTTTGTTCTAAGGGGTGGGCTAAGCCCAGGGATAAACAGACTTTGTCTCAAGAAAGTGGCATTTTGGTGACAGCCAGAAAAAGCACATTTCAAAGGAAACCAGTTCTAGCCATGCTTGAGTGGCCTGTTGGGGATCATGGCAAGGGCTCTCCTTGTGAATGCTCAGTGACCCTGACTCGTTTTGCCCTACAGCTGAAGGCCTGTGTAGTTTGCTAGTGGCGTTGGATTGGCAAAAGACTTCGCTTCTGGTATTAAGAGTTTTATTTTTCTCATTTTCCCATTGAATTGCCACTTTTCCCTTCCTGCTGTCTTTGCAGCATATAAGAAAATAGCAATATTTGAATAGGCTCATCTGAGATCTCCTCTCTGTTAAAATCAGGATTCTGTGTTGTGAATTTGTTCAATGTATGGCTCCTCTATCACTCTCTTTCCTGATGTTTTGGAGCTGAGGAGATCTAGGTTCACATCCCAGTGCCACCATTTCTAGCTGTTTGACCTTGGGCAAATTAGTTAAACCCTTTGAGTCTCAGTTTCCTTATTTATAAGATGGGAATAGGATAATCTCTACATTTTAAAGTTGTGGTGGTGTGAGGTAATGTCCGGTGTAGCAAAAGTATTCAACAAATGGTTGCCTTTGTCATAATCCTCATTAAAATCTTAAAATCCCACTCTGAATAGGGTGATGGTGGCTGTACCACTTTATGCCTCTGTGGAAAAAATGGTTGAGAACTGAATACATGTGATAGAAGATAAAGAAAATCCCCTTAGAAAAGCTGTCTATGTCACCAAAATAAGACAATAGTGAAGCCCATACAAGGTGGTTGCTGGGCCTCAATTTCCCCCTCTGCAAAATAAGAGTTGGATTAGATGATGTTTTAAGCCTTTTTCAAGCTGTGACACTTCATTCATTTCAGTTTCCACAATAATTGCTAAGTGAGGAATATCAGTGATAAGGTTTAGGTCTTCTAAATGATAGTTACATATTAGAGTCCCTAGGAAGCTTTTTAAAAATCCTGATGTCAAGGTCCCACCCAGGCATATTATTAATAAATCAGAATCACTAGCGGGGTGGTGAGTCTATTGAGCAGCCAGGATTGAAGGTTACATTAGTGGTTACTGTAAGAGTCTTGTCTTTGATTTCCAGCTTATAGCATCATTTATATTAAGCCACCTAAGTTGGAGAATTAAATGTCAAAAATTAATATCGCAAATTGCTTTTGTTGTTGTTTTGAAATTTTTATTTTTCCCCTCCAAGTGAGTAATAAGTCTTCTCAGAGATGTATGTAATTGCTAGCCTTTGAGTCTCCTTTATCAAAATAGTCATAGCATAAAGACGTATGCTACCAATTATGTTTTTAATTGGATTGGAAGTGTGTATAAAGCTCTTTTATAGAAATACGTACTAAATCTGTTTTAGAAAAACTTACTTGTAAGGTTTTTTTTCTTTTTACTCAAGTCCAATTCAGGCTTTGGCCTCCAATCAAGAGAAGCCACTGCAATGAAATATTTTCTGACACTATGTGGAAATGATTGTTCTTGATGTGTGTCTTTATTTATGTCAGGGTTCCTAACAACTCCCACAAATAAAACTAGTTTTTCAATGAAAAACATATCAAAATGGAAGATGTATATATGTTGTGTTTACCCAAAATAGCATGAGCATAATGAGCCCAACATGGAAGAGGCTTTAAAGGCCCAGACCTCCATGGAAAATGCTTGATGATTTTATTTTACTATAATTGGAGGAGAAAACATAATGGTATTTTAGCATGGCAGTTTTTTTAAGTGTACTGATTGAACTTCAGTATGTGTGGTCTGTTAAAAAAGAATTTCATAGATGAAACCTTATAAATTATATATATATATATATATATATATATATATATATTTATAAATGTCAATACATCAAAACTTATTCAACCAATCTCATTGTTGGACATTTAGGTTGTTTCCAACCTTTCCCTATCTGCAGTGAACATTTTTATTCATATATCTTCTTGTCTTTGTACAATTATTTCTTCAGGGTGAATTAATGGAAGTGGAATTAATAGGTCAAATAGTGTTCATAATTGCAAGGATTCTGGCATATTGTTGCGAAATTGTACTGAAGGCTGTACCAATTTATACTCCTATCTGCACAATTGTTCCTTGTTCAGCAAATCATTTTCAGCAATAGAGTGTTGTCATCTGCAGAGTAATTTGAAATTCTAAATAAAACTCTCCCCTACTAACTCAGCAAATGACTTCCAAACTTTCCAAACTAATTCTGCTAGGTAAAATGCTAGAGACAGTTACACACACATTGAAGCAACAGGAGTGGAGGCCTGGAGAATGAAGAGGACAAGGAGGTTGTCAACAATGAGTTTAGAAGATACTCACATTTTTTTCCTTTGCTAGTGTCTGATCTAACCTCGGGGACAATGAGTTTCCTTCCAAAGAAAAGATGAGGTTGGAAAGAAGGGAAAACTAGAAATTCCACTTAAAGTTCCACTGGGTCTCATATTTTAGATTGGCAGCACTGAGGCATTCCAGATGGCCTTGTCTATTCTTTTGAACCTGCCTTTTGATCTTATTTAAATTTCCTCCTCATTCCACCTGCTCTGGGTTTATTGCCTGGAAAACAAGCAGGTGAACATATTAGCTCCTCCTTAAGGCACCACTAGACTACAGGAAATTTATATTCAGGTCAGGAGTTGTATAACACGACTACATGCTTCACATTTATGGGCAAGTTAAGCCACAGCAAATTTCATGCTGGGATTTATGACACAAACGTGTAGCAGGCACATCGTGAGGTGGGAGGCAAATTTAAACAAGGGAAAACTCTGACTATAATATTGATTCAAATTCTCCAATTGATGGAAAAAACATGTTAGGGTTTTATTCTGGAAATTGCCTGTGAGTTAGACAAGGGGCAGGAAAACCTAAATATTATAAACACAGTGCTCCTTCTTCTCTCATATATTGCGTCTCCTCTTTCAGATAAAGTCATTTCAGTTTTCTAGTCAATCTGTGCACAGAACAGAATTATCCAAACCCATTTAATTAGATGCTTTTGCAACCTCTAGCCCCATAATTCCAGGCAGGAGGGGAGAAGAAAAGAGAAGCATGTGTTAAGTTGAGAGGGCAAGACTTCTACATTCCCTAAAAAACTGACCTACACCTTCTGTATCCGTCCTTACAGCTCATAAAAGCCAGCACAAAGGAGAGCACCAGCTGGAAGGATTTGGTGAAGGCAACGGCTTTCAAAGACCTGGCTGGCAGCAGGTGGAATATGCATCAAGTCCTTTTATTCTTTAGTACTTACTTTTTCAGTGGGAAGCAATATGGTTCTTATATAGTCAATAAAAAGCGAATTCAGAGTGTTTGCCCTTCCGCCGGCGTGGCTGATGATTTGTGATGACTCCAGCATCACATCATCACCCAGAGAGCTCGGAAAACATTGCATCGAAATGCTGAAAGACGTTGGAGCTGGCTTGGCAGACCTGGCTCTTCACCTCCATGTGGCGGCCCACAGCTTAATGGCCAGACTGATTCTGAGGTCTTGGGCTGTGGGTACAACGGTTGCTTGGGGAACTGCTCCTCCACTAGTGACTGGCTTCTCCCTGGCTCGTTTGGTCAGCTACATTCGCTTGGGTGGACAGGCTGTGTTTGGCTCAGAGGGGTTTGAGTAAGTTGTCTTGTTTCAGTTATAATAGATTAGTGGTGATGGTGGGTGGATGAAGGAGAAGGGAGCCTCTAACTTGTTCACCTGATTTGGGTGGTCAGGGATTCTAGAAAGGTCACTGGTGTCCACTGGTGGGTCTGTCCTCCACTCTTCTCTCAGTGTCTGGCACATAACAGGACCTTGATAAATATATCGTGGTACCCAAGACCAAGTGGCATGGGAGGGAGTGACACCAGCATTTGTGACAACAGCAAGAGAGAAGGCTTTAGTGCTCTCCAAGGGAAGATGCCCAAGAGGCTTAAGAATATGGAAACTGACTTCTGTCATTGATTTTCACTTTTCTTCCCCATGTGCAGTGTGGGTTGGAATAGAGCAAAACGTAGCTTGTTTATGATTACTTGACTCATCATTGCTGAGGACTTGCTATAAACTCCAATTCAGAGCCCAGGGCTTTGGATCCTAATTGAAGAGGGAACGCATATGCAGAGTGTGGTGGTTCTCAAACTTGAGTGTGCATCAGACTCACCTGGACCGCAGATGGCTGGGCCCCACTTTCATAGTTTCTGACTCAGTGGGTTTGGGGAGGGGCTGAGAATGTGCATTTCTAGCAAGTTTCCAGGTGATGCTAATACTGATCATTTGAGACCAAATGTTGAGAGCCCGTCGCTTAGAAGGGAAAGCATTCACATTGGAGTCACATAAAGCTGGCCTCCCATCTCGCTTGCTTTGTGACCTTCATCAGGTCAAGATGGCTTAGCCTCAGTCTCCTCATTTGCACGATGGTGACAATATGCACCTCGCAGGACCGTTGTGAGGACTGAATGAAATAAAGTGAATAAAATGGCTGGTGGGGTAGTCACTCAACAATGAGACATTTCCTAATTCCTTTTGTGGGATCCCCGGGCAATGCAAGGCTTTTTTGAGGGTTTATGTTTGTGTAAACTGAGCTCCCACCATGTTAATTTCTCATCAGTTATTTAATTTCCTGAGGTTTTCATTATTACTGAATGTTTGCTATGTGAATGTCACAGTGTGACATAATTTTTACATTATACAGTGTGCAACACTGGATACTATTTCTCTGGAATATATGAAGATAAATAACTTACACACAAACCCACAGCTTGTAAGTGGCAGAACCGAGTGTTCAAACCCAGGCGTTCTCCCCATCAGCCTCCTGACTTCTTTTATAGTGGTTTCCTTAACTCCCTCAGAGCAGAATATGCCAAGATTATTAGGTCCCTTTCTCTAATTACTCACTCACAAGCTGTCTGTATCTATTACTAGACAGATAACACATCTGAGAAAGTGAGGCAATTGTTCTGAGAATATAGGGAAAGGAGTAGGATTTCTTGTGTATGTTTTAAGCCATGCACTGCCTTATTCATTCCACCAGGCTGCCTCTTGTATAGAAGAGCTCAGGACATGTTTGTGGGATTAACAAATGAATTAAAGGTAGATCAAACGACAACATTTCCTACTTTAATAATTACTGGGTTTCCTGCTTAGATGATCAATATGACTGCCCCTTATTATTCATACACAACAATTGGTATTGATTTCTGAACAATTGAATATTCTCTCCAATCTTGGGTCTAGAACCGTTGATGAAATAATGAGTTGGAATACATTTCCTTCACCTGAATAATTTGTACTCATGGTTTGATCTACCAGAATAATTTGAAAAAACAAATTAGGGATCCTGCCAGCACCCAGTTTGAATCCTTGCATGTGAAGTTCCAGTTCGACTCTGCTGAGATGGCCTGGAACCCTTCCATACCTGCATTTTGTGCCCCCACAGAGGTAGCTCTTGAAACATTAAAAAGAAAATGTCACTTATTCCATGACCCTTTGCTTCTTCCATAAAAACCTCCAGTAAACCAGAATAGAAAGTTGCTCTGAGCAAGGACGGCCACAAGGATGGATGATCGGGCTGGCAAGGCCGTGCACAGGAGGCTTCAGGCAGGGCTGTGGGTGGGCAATCTTCCAAAGACGCCCGGCAAGTTTCCCGCCCCTCCCAGCTGACCTCCCTGAGGGCAGCGGTGGCATACCCACTGGGATGGCTAGAACAGCAGTCAGGGATGTAGACCGGGCAAGTGGGTAGTGCTCTGAAAATGTGGCCCTTATGCTATTTTTGTCCCCTGCACTCTAGGCCGTTGTTTCCTACCTTGGAGCAGACTCAGTCTCACTATTTTGTCAACATAAGTACAAGGATAAGTTCTAGTGTGTCTCAGGCATTTGGGAAAATAATGAAAAACATTTTTTTTTCTAAACAAATGACGATTTCCAATAAGGAACATTTAGTCAGTACATGTTGCTGCCAGTACCTTCTCTCAGTGGTCACCACCTGTAACCTACCTGTTGTTAAATATTTTGAATATCACCCCAGATAACTCTAATAGAAACCACAAAAGCAATTTTATTTCTACATGTTGCAAGATCAGTGGGCTGATGACATGGCATGATTTCCTAAAATTATGCCAACACCGTATTGCTTGTTTGATAATGGGCAGGTGAGAATGGGTTAGGCGGTGATTATACTTGAGCTACTAGACTCAGAAGATGTCTAATGGTGTGACTCAGGCTATGAGATGCACAAAAGGAAAAGCTGGTTTTAGCGCAGACTCCCAATCCAGAAACAGCGCTCCAGCCGTGCACTCTTCCCCTAGTATTCTGCCCACATCCAGGTCACAGGAGCAGGGCACAGGGCAGACCCAGAATACTCAGATTATAGAGAGAACCCCGTCTCAGGCTTCTGTGTAGTCAGGCAGTCAGCATTTTATGGAGGCATTAGAGAAAAATCTATCTACAGAAATCAGTTGGCAAAGATGATACTTAGATTGAACTTCAGTCAGTTTCACTGCATATGAAGAGACTGAGAATATTTGAAAATCACTGAAAGCCTCTATTCAAGGCCACACTCATCCCTGCAGACTGGCATAGGATGAACATACCATTTGGCACAGCATCAGATTAGCAGAACCTGGGAGAAGAGGATACTCAGGCCAGGCCCCAGCACTTGTCTCTCGTTTCCATAAACCGCATTTCTTGACTAGGGCAACAAAGCTCATTCCACGCCTAGTGCATTACCCCGGCTTGGCAGTGACCACAACAAAGACAACTTACTGGACAAGATATTTGCTCTAACTGGAGCAAGCAGAGTAAGATCCCTTCTCTCTTTTTAATAAAAATGAATAAAAAGTGGAATTCAGAACCATTAGTGTGTAAATAAAAAGAAAATGTATTCATTTTTCTAAGAGAAGAAAATGACATTTCCAAATGCATCTGCTCACATCTAAGGTTTGGACTCACGTACACAAGGCAATTGATTGCTCATGAATTATTTACTTGGAGGTAATGTCAACTTACACCATGCCTTCGATTCTTTTTCTTTTTTAAAAGATATTTATTTTATTGTTTGAGAGGAGAGAGAGAGAAAGAGAGAGAGAGAGAGAGAGAGAGAGAGAGAGAGAGAGAGAGAGAGAGAGAGAAAGAGAGAGAGAGAGAAAGGCCCAGAGAAGTCTCCACAGAGGTACATCGTTAACTGTGACATAGTTTCATTCCATACAGGTGGATGTGGGGCAGTGCAGAAAAGAACTGAACAGGGGGCCTCCTGCAGGGGAGGCAAGAACCTTCACAGCTGGGATCAGTGGTTACCAGTTGCACCCCAGTTTAGCATTTTGTGTTTGCAGGGGCTGTGGCTGGAAATCGAACTCTAGATCTCACGATTGTGAAGTGAGCGCTCATCCACTGAGCTATCTCGGCATCCCCTTCAAGTCTTAAGAAATATTTGGAAGCAAAACACAAAATCATAGTATGTGAATTTTTTTCTTTTTATTAAGAAAAGTGAACAGATTTAAAGATCTTTTTGCTTTGGCACTTTTTTTGATAGCTTACGCTGTGAAATATTTTTTTTCCATTAATTTATTGGACTGTTGCATTTCTTTTTTTTGTTGTTTTTTTATTATTATATTTTATTGTTAAATTTAATGGGGTGACATTGGTTGGTAACAATTAGATAGTTTCTCAATGTACAAGTCCACATCACATCACCCATACATCGCACTATGTGCCCACCTCCCAGAATCAGGTCCCCCTCCACCACCATATATCTAGTGCCCACTCCC
>PVKE010041891.1:0-13975 GCA_004027555.1 Craseonycteris thonglongyai | reverse complement strand
TGACGCGTAGCAGCGTTAGGCTCCCTCGGAGCCGCTTCTGCTGGAGGCGCTGACGGGAGAGCCGGGGGCTGTACCTGGGAGAGAAACAGGGTGACGGGTCGTTGTTGTCTTGGTTTTTTCTTTTCCTTCAAAATCCCCCTGTACAAGGACATCACCCCGTCAACGCGATGGCTGAACTCGACAGCTCGAACCCTAGTGTCGTCCATGTCTTGTGCAAATGGTTGCATCGCTCTTGCCATGTTGCACAATTGTTGCAGATTCTCCAGGGTAAGGCCACGCTTTTCAGTTTCTTCTTCGTCTTCCTCTTCGTTTTCAGTGGGGGAGGGGTGGCCTCCCTCCCTGATGAGGTGAGGAAACTTTTCCTCCACGTAAGGACAAGCAGCATCCTTGTCAGCAGGGGAAGCCTCACCCTACAGAAGCACGTTTCTGAGGCCGTATCTTTTTTGAAACGTTTCGAACCCGCCTTTGCTGGCTGAAGAGCCTCGTCCTCGAGGAGGCGAATCCCTCCTGGCAGCGCTAGGACTGGCTTGAGGTTCGTCAGCACCTTCTGCAGCCTCTTCATGGTCGTCATCGGGCAAGATTGGGTCGTAGAGAGCTTTGGCCTTTGTCCTGATCCTATTAGTGTCCAAACTCACTGTCTGTTTCCTGCCATCAGCCATCCACAATGCCAGTGCAGCTTCCATGTTCACAATGCTGTTATGACGCGGAGTGACCACACGTGTCGCTTCTT
The DNA here is from genome assembly GCA_004027555.1 of Craseonycteris thonglongyai. Taxonomy (NCBI): domain Eukaryota; kingdom Metazoa; phylum Chordata; class Mammalia; order Chiroptera; family Craseonycteridae; genus Craseonycteris; species Craseonycteris thonglongyai. Next base: position 13,245 of record PVKE010041891.1, on the reverse strand, counting down.
TATTGAAGGTGATTGAAGCCGTTTTGCGGATGTTTGCTGCCTCTTTCTTGATGGACCGCCCTGTAGATTCCTTCACCCCGTCACAGCGTGCCACCGATGCGTCACTTCTGCCCTCTTTGATCAGATCTAAAAGTGTCACTTTTTCGCTGATGGTCATCCTCTTCTTCCTCTTGGGCGCCCCGGAGGAAGCTTTCGCAGGGGCACAGCGCTTAGGCGGCATGATAAGGGCTTCATTAATAAAAACAGTGATCGCTTAAACAAAACAAGTGATCACCAACACCACACTAAAATACAGTATGCGAGACAGTCAGCATCATGGACAAGACTGGCGAGATACAACAAGAGAAGATGCGAGGTGAGGCTGCGATGATGCGCAGACCATCAGCTCACAGGGATCCATCCACTCGTGCTCTCATGGGTCGATGTCGCCCCGGAAACCAATCCCGCGCCTTTATGAGCCCGTGGGATGGACTCTGAGTCAGCTCATCTCTTTGTTTGACACGCAGGGATCCTGCTCTCTCGCGCATCCACATGAAACAACGCTCCTTTCCGCCATGTGGCTGCCGACAGGGTTGTATTTTGTCATTTTTGTTTTTTGATGAATATTGGAAAAAACCCGCGAAGCACTGAAGCCACAAAACATGAAGCGCGAAGTGGTGAGGGAACACTGTATTAGGCAGAATCAGGACTTAATGACAGCCTGGATGTTGGTGTTTGATGGAGATACTGTGAAGTGTGACTGGTCCCAAAATATTGCTCAAAATAAATGATTTGTATCCAAAATATATTTGTAAAATTAGAAAATTATCAGGAGAAAAGATAACCCAGTAGATAAATGGGCATAAGACTTGGAAAATTCACCAAAGAGGATATGCAAATAACCATTGAATATTTTGAAAGATGTTTATTTTATTAGTTGTTAGGGATATGCAAATTGAAACTACAACATATTATTACATACCCATCAGAATGATGAAAGTGTAAGAGACACACAATATCAAGGTTATTGAAAATATGAATAAATTACATTTCTATTTACTGCCAGAAGGAATCTATACTGGCACAATTTTAGAAAATTTCTTGGCATTATCTTTTAAAATGAGCAGGAATTCTGCTCTTAAGACTGTTCTTGAGAGAAATGCATACATATGTTTATTAAAGGACATTCCAAAGAATATTCTTGGTAGCATTAATTTTAATAGCCAAAACTTAAAACAACTCAAATGTTCATTCAATAGTAAAATGAATAAATAAAATATAGTGTTTTCATAAAGTTATATACTATGGAAAATGAAAAAACACGTTAACTAGATATGTGCAAAATGGAAGAGAATTGCACATATAAAGAGCAAAAGAAGTCAAGACACAAAGTAATAAGTGAGCCTGATTCTGGCAAAATCTAAAAACAGGTGAAAACAAGTTATGGTATTAAAAGTCATGCTCTTGATTGTAATTTGGTTTTCCTTTTTGGGAAAAGAATTGGGGAAGCAACTAAGAGCAGAAATGTGGGGAGCTCAGAGAAACTGATGTTTTATTTCTTAATTTACGTAGTGCCTAACCAGTGGCGCTCACTCTCTGAAAATATACCGAGCAGTATGTTTCAGATTTGTATTAATACTTTTCTGTATGCATTTTATACTACAGTGGGAGGTTTATAACTGTTCTGCCATCTGTCTCGTAGGGGATTTCTGTCTGGCCAACTATCTCCTCCTTAACCACCATTCATTACGGCATCTCTGTCTTCCATTTCCAAGTTCTCTTTTTCTCTTTCTCTTGTAATAGGCAGAATAATTTAGTTATTTTGTAGCCATCATTTAACTTATACTCCTGGGAACCTTTGGATTCCTAACTTAAGGAACCTATTTCCTGAAGACAAATTTTCTCCACTACTCATTTTCACAAAGGTTTGAAATTTATTATACCAGATTTTAAATTATTAGGGCTTTCCAGAAAAAAAGCCAGCCCTGGATGCCTCTTATTTTTCATAGTATGTGGCTGGATACTTTCCGGCAGTGCTTGTATAGGAACCTTCGGGAAGTAGCAGTAAGGAAGGGCCTCGAGGAGATTTTTATTTTCACTTCATAAGGTTTATAATAGAATTATTTAAATTAAATAGGTTTAGATGGGAATTAAAACAAATTCTATGGAAAGCAATTAGGAGAGTATAAGGAAAATGATATATCTACAGTCATGTGATATCTGCGATACTCTGATTCACGAAACCTCTGTATTCTAGATGACTATTGACGAAACATTGATTACCATTAAAATCTCCTGTTATAAAAAATAATGATTTTAGTTCATTAAAATTAAGCCTGAATTTATTTGGCATATAGTGATTAAAATTCCAGGATGCAGCATAAAAATTCTGATTTCAAAGTTTTAATCTTCTCTCTGTCATTCACTTGATTTGTGATCTTGAAAAATTTACTTTCTTTCCTAAATTGTATTTAAAAAAATAAATTACAGAGAATAATAGTGCCTGTCTCATGAGACTGTTGTATTAAATGTAGCTTGTAGAGCAGAATTTATTACATTCTAAAAGTTAATCATCTACATGTCATCCAAATCTTTCAATAATAAAGGAATTTCAGAAAAGAATTATAAGTATTCACAATATAACGTACAGAAATATTTCCAAATAGGACATTATGTAAGGATAAAAGTTGTTCAACCCTTAGTTACTGAACTCCAAAGTGTTATATGATATCAGGCTGATTTCATTACATTTTAAATAATGAATTAATATATGAAGCACTTCAGGCAAACTGTAATAAGGTCACTAAAACTAAGAGCTTATATTTCTGTGGTCTGACCTTTTAGTTTTCTGCTTCTTCATAAAATAATATAATAATTATTTCAAAACATCAGTTAGGTTTGACAAGTAGTTCAATTATGATGATCTTAATGAGAATATTGAATACTTTAGTAGAATGGTGAGATCAAATACAGTTAGTTTAACTTGGGAATTCATGAATAAATGATAAAGAAGTGAACAAAATGAGTATAGGCTACTGTTTTAAGAAGTTTTGTGGTCATTGATGATGTAGGGTAAAGAAGGAAATTCCAGAAATTTATATATGGTAACATTAGACTAAATACACATAACACAGCTGTCTGGAAAGTATCCAGCCCTGTAACTGTTCTCTTTATATTGACAATGGTTGGATTTTTTTTTCTGAATAGCCCTTGTATGTTTGAACTTTGCAGCTCCTTAGGGCTTTGTATGTATATTAATTAGCTATTGCTGTCTAATAAATTACCATGAACAAGTAGCTTAATACAATATACAGTTATTATTCGTCAGTAGGTCAGAAGTCTAGGAACAACTTAACAGGGTCTGTGTTATGGTCTCATAAGGCTGTATCATTCAGTTATTGGACAGACTGAATTCTCAACTGGCAGCTGAATAGAATGTAATCTACTTCAATTTTTTTCAGGTTTTGAGCAGAATCTGTGCTATAGAGTTCATTTGCTTTTTAGAAGCCAGCAATGGGGGAAGAGAGAAGAGGAGAAGACAAACAGAGAGAGAGAGAGAGAGAGAGAGAGAGAGAGAGAGAGAAAGAGAGAGAGAGAGAGAGAATGAGAATGAATACTGCTTGGGATGTCCTGCTGATTAGGTAAGGTACACCAAGATAATCAATCTCCTTTTGGATTAATTAAATTTCAACTACTTAGGAATCTTAATCACATCAACAAAATTTCTTTGATTTTGCCATATGACCTAACATAATTTAAGGAGTGATATCCCATCACTTTTATGATATTTACTGGTTAGAAGGATGTTACAAGTAGCCTCCCTTAGCCACAGGGAATGTGTTCTAAGATCCCAGCTGATGCCTGAAACTGCAGGTAGTACTCACCCTTATATGTACCATGTTTTTTCCTATATGATAAAGTTTAAACTGCTCTTGTGCTTTGTGGCCATTATTAAGTAAAATAAGGGTTAATGAACACAAGCCCTGCAATTCCCCAACACTCCATCTGATAACCAAGATGTGACTAACAGGTGGGGAGCACACGCAACTTGGAGATGCTGAACAAAGGGATAATTCACATCGCAGGTGGAACTGAGCCAGAAGGCTTGAGATTTCATCACACTACAGAGAACAGCGTACAATTGAAAATACAATTTTGTTTATTTCTGGAATTTTTTATAATATAATGTATTTTTGGACTGTGATTGATTGTGGGCAACTGAAACTTCAGAGTGAAACCTTAGATAAGTGGGAACTGTTGTGCTCAAGGTGATGAGATTACAAAAAAGCATGAGTCCCAGTGGGTGGAAATCATGAGGGCTGTTTTAGGATTCTGTTGATGATGACAGGCCAGTGTATATGTCTGTTTATAATAAGAGCTGTTGTTTGTTAAGACAATGAACAAAATTAGTTGTTTTATAATATTGGCATTATAAAACTAGTTGAGAGCCAAGAAACATGAGAAACAAATGCAGAAAAAATACTTGGCTTCAGGAATGAAAAGAGGATGGCTACTTTTTAATAGATAAACATTTTCAAACTTTGCCAATCATGACTGAATAACTAAAAATTTCTACGTGTAGCTGAGAACTTGAAGCTCTTTCTTTACTGTGGGTATTTTTGCTCTTTGGTGATATACATTTACTATAAGAAACAAAAAAACCTCCTAGAGTGATCCCACACTTTCTCTCTCTCCATTCTGTCTTAATTCAACTGTTATAAGAGAATAGCTATGTTAATGATGTTCTTTAGCTCAGAGGAGACATACAGTAGGTTTGTGAGCTAGTTACAGTATCTGTTTGCAAAACAAACCACTATTAGGTCCATAAAAGTAAAAAAAAGAGCAAGATATAGAAACACAAAGGAAGAATTTAATATTAAATTAACAAATATATTAAATACAGGGTCCAGCAGAAGGAATGCCCTTTTTTTAGGAGCTGGTTTTCTATGCCAAATGTGTTATTACAAAATCATAAGCATGTCATTCTGTAACACAACAATATCACACTTAAGCACAGTGTATGACATTTTAGGTGAAATGTTTAAATTGTGGTTCGACATTCATGTATCCTACCAACCATGCTCAAGCAAGCCTTATGACATAATTCGACGGTGATGTTAGAGAATTTGTTCTGAATTCTGTCTTTAACTTTATTGCTCTCACTTAGTGTTCCCTTGTCAGTTTATGGCCCATTTTACTTTAGGGAACCTGGAACACAAAGCTTACTAAGGTTACTAAGACAACATATCCGCTAATATTATACTACTTAAAAAAGGGCGTTACTTCTGCTGGACCCTGTATTGGTATTTGAAAATGAAGGCAGGGGTGCTTGCCCTTGTGGGAAGGTGGGTGGCGGGGTGGCGAGAAGAAGCCAGTTTTCATAGAAGTATTTAAAATGGTAAAAATGAGGACAGAAAACATTGTCTGGGGTGGTGTATATTTGAGGAGTATTAGATGACAGCATTCTATTTGCTTTGTCCAATGTAAAAGGCTGTAATCTTAATGAATATATATGAAAGATTCAAGGAGTTTGACTTCTTGACATATAAAATTTCTCTAATAATTAGTTCTGTTTGAAAAGTAGATCAGCAATCTGCCTGGCTGCCCTGTCTCTGCAGGGCTTAGAACAACTCAAGTCACCAATTTGTAGACATGAGTGGCATTTCAGCATCCAGAAGTGAAGCAGAATTGATGGCCCTTTTATTTCTTCCTCCCATAATACTCTGGAATTTGTCAGCAAAGAATGGTGTTGAAATACAAAGGCTTGAAAAAATGCTAATTCTGGCTACAGATGCAGAAAAAACAATATGATTTTGCACAAGTTTCTGTAATAATGGGAAAGATTGAATAGTATTAATTTTAGAAACATCATCACATTGTGGAGAGACACCTTCTAGTGTTAAATAAATTTGAAGTTCAAAGCAGGGGGCAGATAAATTGTGTATGTGTGTGAGTCCTGATACTTCAAGAAAAGACAAAATTCATCTTCTGTGGGCAGTTTCAGATTCTGAGCATGGTCATTCATTAAACATTTATAAAATGTAATATGTCTGACTTTACTAGGGGATATAGATTTAATGATTTAAGATAAAATTCTAGATTTCCAGAAGATCACATGTTCCATTTTATATAGAAATATAAAACTTTAAAAATAGTCCTTACTATAGGCCAGGGGTTATTCTAAGTGTTGTTATCTCAAATTCTTTCAACAACTTTAAGAATTAGGCACTATCATTGTATTCAATTTATAGATGAGGAAACTGAGGTACAGAAAAAAAAGAAAAAGAAATTTTTAAAAACTTCTAGAGTTAATAAGTGGCAAATTATGTTTCCAGAAATTGAAAACATAATCTATGTTTTTCAATGCAAAAGAGGCATGCTAGGGCCAGGCTGCATGGGCTTGCGGGTGGAGGTTTGGTGCAGCTAACACTGCGTCTCTTTCCAAATCTCCATCAGCGACACTGTTGGTAGTTTGTATTAATTATTGGCTAAACTTGAAATATTTTTAAAATTTATTTTCCAGTGGGTCAATTTACCAGCTGCCCACTGGCAGCTTATGTTGTGAATGACATAATTACTCTAATTGTTATGCATAGGGTGTTTTGGGAACAATTCCAGAAAGGCATCAAAATCAGACACTATGAAGAATAGGATATTTAGGCTGCTCCAGGTGGTTCTTGAAGGATGAATGGGAGGTAGGCTGTCAGACAGTTGGGGAAATGACCTTATAGGCCACAGAAGGGAAAAAGAATTAATAGACATGTCATTTTATCGATAGAGGTCTGGCTTTTACCGGAAGAGCCAGATTGGGGAGGCAACCTCAGGCTTCTCTTACAAATATTCGCAGAATCTGGGTCTCTTGGGAGCCCTGGCTGAAAGATGTCATACCAACTCGTCTGCAGCCAGTGGGTTCCCCCATGTCAACCAGGAACTGGGAATGGAGAAAGACCACATGAAGCAAGGCCTTTGCATCAAGATTCATGAAAGTGACTGAGAGGAATCCGCTTGAGACAACGATATTTTCATCAGTGAGGACTCTTCATTATTAAATGCTGGGGGACTTTGGGGGCAACTCTAAAAGTTGGACTTTGGGAGGAACTGGCTATCTCTTTGTGATGACAAGTCTTTGGTAAGAAACTGGGAAATCCCCTTGTATGACATGAATTGGAAGAATGAGCTCTGAAACTGAGGGTTCTTGTGTAGCCACTTATGAGCTGGGAGACTTTGGGGAAAACACGTTCTTCTTCAGTCTCATTGTCATCCTCTTTGTAATAACAGGACTGAAGTAACTGTGCTATTTCTTTCAGAATATTTTTACTGAAATCAAATCATATTTTTAGAATATTTAAGGTCACTGTTCAATTTATAAAGCAATCACAGATTTTTCTTTGGATAATTTTTTTCTTTCTGTGACAGAATGACTCAATAGTTTCTTGACTTAGCATTAATGGCATTTGGTGAGTTGCCAAGAGGAAAAGAGTGTATTTAGTATCAGTACAGGACTTCCCTTCATATATGTTATATATTAGAATGTTCCTAGGTCAGAAGTATTTAGCAGACACCCATTCACATTAAGGTTAATGAACTTCAAGCTATGACATGATGGCAAGTCCAGAAACATACAGTAGAACGTTTATGTCTCGTATTAACTTATTGTACAAATAACTCTGGGAAATATGTAGTAAAACATCTAAGGCTAGTTTACTATCTGAGTATTTGGTATTATTTGTTTAGGACAACATTATGTTTACCAACATTCACTTTATAGGGGTAGCAGAAGAGAAGAGAGAGAACAAGAAATTGAAGATCTATTTGAAAAAATAGTCACTGAAAACTTTTCTAACCTGGTGAAAGAAACAGACATACAAGCCCAGGAATTACAGAGTCCCAAACAAGATGAACCCAAAGGGGCCCACACAAAGCCACATCATAATTAAAATGACAAAGAGAAAATCTTAAAAGCAGCAAGAAAAAAGCAGTCAGTTTTCTATAAGGGAGTTCCCATAAGACTGTCAGCTGATTTCTCAACAAAAACTTTGTAGGCCAGAAGGGATTGGCATAAAATATTCAAAGTGATGAAAAGCAAGGACCTACAACCGAGATTATTCTACCCTGTAAACCTATCATTTAGAATCAAAAGACTGATAAGGAAATTTTCAGGTAAGAAAAAGCTAAAAGAATCCATCACCATCAAACCAGTATTATAAAAAATGTTGAAGGAACTTCTTTAAAAAGAAAAAAAAGCAATAAAAATATGAATAATAAAATGGCAATAACTATATCTCTGTCAATAATTACTTTCAATTAAATTGGATTAAGTTCTCTAATAAAAAACATGAGTGGCCGAATGGATAAGAAAACAAGACCCTTATATATGCTGTCCACAAGAAACTCATTTCAGATCAAAAGATGTATATAGGCTGAAAATAAAGAGATGGATAAAAATATTTCATAAAAATGGAAAAGAAATAAAAACTTATTTTAATACTTATACCAGGCAGAATAGACTTTAAAACAAAGGTAATAAAAAGAGACAATGAAGGACTCAGTAATCTTACATCAGGGTATTTATTCAAAAGGACCCAAAACACTATTTTGAAGGGATATATATATTCTTCTGTTCATTGCAGACATAAAAAAAATGAAATTTTGCCATCTGTAACAATGTAAATGGACCTAGAAGTATTGTGCTGAGACTAGTAAGTCAGACAAGATAGACAAATGCTATATGATTTCACTTACATGTGAAATGTAAAGAACAAAATAAATGAACAAACAAAACAGAAACAGACTCATAGGTACAGAGGACATTTTGATGATTGCCAGATGGGAATGGGTTTGGAGGGATGGATGAAAAGGAGAAGAGATTAAGAAATACAAATCGGTAGTTACAAAACAGTCATAGGATGTAAAATATAGCATAAGAAATATAGTCAATAATATTGTAATAAGATATGTGATATCAGATGGGCCCTAAATCTACCAGAGTAATCACTTCATAAGTTTTATAATTGTCTAATCACTATGTTGTACAACTGAAACTAATATAATATTGTATGTCAACTGTAATTGAAAAATTAACAAATTATTTTTAAAAGCTTCAGAGAGGTTAAATAACACTAAGGTCTCTTCAGCAACTAGACAGCGAGGCCATCTGTGGTGACTAGTGAAGAGTAGCTTAGAGGAATGGTGGGAATAGAATACAATTTGCAATACATTGAGAAATTAATGGGTAGAAGGAAAGACACACTGAGTACAACCAACACTTTGAAGAAGTGCAGTTATAAAGGGAAATAGTGAGGTAGAGACAGCACTTGACCCGGGTCAAGAAGAAATTTCTAAAATTTTGTTTAAATCTGAAGGTCTGGGAGCACACGAGCTTCCTATGTACAGCCTCCCATTTCTTGGATTGTGTCTGGGGCTAGCGGCGTCTTTTGTAGGGTCCAGTGCAAACTGAAAATAGGATGCACTTTGTTTTAAAAGCAGAAACAAAGTCTTTTTCCTATACTCTATGGTCTCTTTTCACACATCATGGTGCTTTTTGTTTGTTCTTTAATGTCATGCACTCTTGGGCATGAGGTTGGCTACTGAGTGAGTCTAAGATGCTAGACCCAACTCCTTCCCATGTCTGTACCCTTGCTGCTGTGGGGCAGAAGGTGGCAGTGGTCCCTGGGTAGTGATGGGACATTGGGAAGCTGAGGATCTGTTCTGGGAGATGGATTGGTGGTGGGAAGTAGGACTGCTTGTGTAATGACACCCCAAATCCCAGTACATGTTCCATTGTCCCAGCAGACATCAATGACAGTCTACAAGAGCATTAAGCACCAGGTACAGAGCCCCTGCTCTGAGCACCAGAACCACAGGTGGCACACGGGCATTTGGCCCGTATTGTGCCTCATAAAGATGTGCACTCAGTACATGTTGGGTAAGCTGAACTGATTGTTTAGTGACTATTGAGTGAAGAATCCAATTAAACTTGTACAAGTAAATATCATCATTTTAAACTCTTGTGGGGAGAAGGCAGAGAAGACTTTGCTATGTGCTTTGTGGCTGGAATTGGCATTATAACAGACTGCACGTGTATTGGGAATGTATTTTGATGGGAATGGGCATAGATGATAATGATGAAAATCTAAACTTCAAGATGCCTTTTATTATACGGCTTGATTTTACATGATCATGAAATTAAGTTAATATACTTCTACACAGGCTTAGATCCAGCATTAAAATACTTATTAACAGCCCTACTAATCCTCCTTTAAACTTATTTTTCCTATCTTTTCCCTTAGGGAGAATACTGAGCCATCCTGACCTCAAGGGATATAACCTAGAGCAGGTATGATGGAAGGAGCAGGTAAAAATGGCACCTTGTTTATGAAGGGGTACTTAGAACTCATAGTTCTAATTATCAACTTGCATTTGGTTTAAATAAACTTATGAAGGTCATAGTGAATTGTAAGAAATGATCTACTAATACAAAGAAGCAAAGCATGAAGGCTGACAATTCATGAAATGTGAATGTTGCCATTGTGATGTTTTTAATGAAAGGTAACTTATTACATTATGGCTTTCTTTTGAGGTCAAACATAAAGAATATAGAATTTGGAGTCAAATGACTAAGCTATATGTCTGTCATTATACAACTGTGTGATTCTGGCCTAAATAACTTAATATTTTTAGTCTCAGTGCTATTGTACAGTGGCCCCTTTTTACCTTCAGTTTTTCTTTCCATTATTTCTGTATCCCCTGGTCAACCACAGTTCAAAAAAATGGAATAAAAAATTCCAGAAATAAATAACTCATAATTTTTAAATTGCCCACTCTTCTGAGTAACATGATAAAATCTTTACTATCCTGCTCTGTCCCACTCAGAGTGTCAGCCATCACTTTGTTCAGTGTATTCACACTTTATATGCTGCTCACAGATTAGTCACTTAGTAGCCTTCTCAGTTATCAGATGGAGTGTAGTAGTATTGTAGTGCTTGAGTTCAGGGACCCTTGTTTTACTTTATAATGGCCCAAAATTGTAATAGTGATGCAGGCAATTCCAGTACGCCACAGAGAAGCTGTAAAGTGCTTTCTTTAAGTGCAAAGGTATGTAAGTGTAGAAAAAATTACAGTATATATAGGTTTTAGTATTATCTGTGGTTTCAGGCTTCCATTGGGGGTCTTGGAATATACCCCTCAAGGGCAATGGGGGATTACTATATTATTTTCTATAAAAATAATGATAACTAATGATAAACTAATGATAAATAATGATGAAATAAAAATAATGATAGTAATACTAGTCTTGCCTCATAACATATACACACACATACACAACATACATGCACGTATGTACCATTTCAAAGCCACTGAATTTAATTAGAGAATAAAACACATATTTGGCCCATATAAAGTCATAAGTCACATGAGAGTTATAGTTTTATTAGAATTGGGGTTATGAAAAGGAAGTCAATTTTATTTCAGGCTCATTATTAACTAGAAATAAACCCTGGGTGACAGCAAATTAAAAAGAGACTTTGCAACAAAATTGCAGTGCCTAGTAAAATGAGCTAATGTGAAACAAATTGCTATGTGATAGAGCAGCAAACTTTCAGTGTGTTTACTATCCACCCTAGCTGTATGTAGAGATTTGGTATTGCGGACAGCATTCAGACTTGCAGACACTCCCCTGCCAACAACTATTTGACATTTCCACCTCCTAAACATCATGAGTTGCTACTGCTCATGATGGGGACTCCTGTTGGGGATGTGGGTACAGCTCTGGCTGTGGCTACGTCTATAGATATGGGGAGTCTCAGGAACGGGGGTAAGGCCGTGGGTCTTTCTATGGCTGTGGTCCTAAGGGTCAAGCTCTGGTGATGGCTATGATTGCTATGGCTACCATTCATTTCAGTACTGGAGATGGTATTTCTCTTGCTACTAGAAAATCACCACCAAAGCATCCTTTGCTGATAAAGTGAATGAAGGAAATTGGTTCCAAGGAGTGGCCATTGGCTGTTTGATACACCTTTTAACTGTTTTTGCTGTAGATGGGCTTTGATGTCAGTGGAAGAAGGGAGATGAAGTTTCTTCTCTGAAATTGAACCCTTACATCTCATGATTTTTTTTTCCTATGCTGTGGCCTTGACCATTAGCATTAGTGCTCACAGAGAGCCAAATCAGTTTCCATGGAAATGCTTCTTTGAATTGGTCAAGTCTGTGTCATCAATCTTATTTTATATAATCAATAACTACAGATTTTGTAACTTCCCTATTTTTAACTTAAACAATTTTTTTTGTGCTTTCCTGTGACTTTATTGGTTTTTCCAAACATTTCTCAAACATTTTTTTCCAATAATTTACTGCTTAGTGATTAATCATATAAAACAACAAAATAATACTATTACATGCATATGCACAGAAATCAAAATTGTTTTTATGGAAAATGAAACTGTTTATGTTTTATAAAATTGATTGGAAGAGAAAATGATATGAGTCTAGAAGAATTCAGGAAAGATGCAATGTGGGCCTGAATTGAGTATTGGTACTAAAAGGAAAAGGAATGATAGACCCCGAGACCCATGTTGAGTTCGAATCTCCAAATACTATAGATGGTGAGGATAAAGATAGAAGAAATGCCCAAAGAAGAGAAACTTAATGGAAATGCTCATGGAAGTGTATCTTTATAATAGCTAAATTTATGAGGAAAAAAGTGACATTGGCTATCAAAACATATTTAAAGTCTTATGTGGCAAGAGGGATTCTTTGTGTGTGTGTATATGTGTGTGTGTCCTATAGATCACAACTGGAATCAAAGGAAATAGTTATAGAAAGAATGACTTTGGAATGTAAGTCATCTTTCTGGTAACTATAGCTGTGAGAGGTAAATGAGCTATTCTGTGGGAATTCATGTGATAGAACCTGTCCAGGCACAAATCATGCAGGAAGATCATCAAAGTGAGAACTCCAGGATAAGTGGTAACCTAGTGATAACTGGCCTTGAAAATGTGTGAACCGCTCATCAACAATGACTTGAGCCTGACTACCAGAGAAAATGATATTGTTACTCAGAGAGACAAGAAAGTAAAGGCAGATAGTCTCTCGTCCTTCCCTTCCCCATTTGGTGTCTCCTGTATTTACAGCAAGAGTGGGGATGTGGATCCAGGGAGGATCCAGCTTTACATACTGCAAAGTATGGTGGGAAAATATCATGCTATTGTGAATTTCAATCATTCTTTCAAGTAAAATCAGGTCTTGTATATACTCCATATTGTAGAA
>PVKE010041890.1:0-13973 GCA_004027555.1 Craseonycteris thonglongyai | reverse complement strand
GGGGGGGGCGATCTAGGGAATAGAGAGGCACAGCTGTGTAAAATAATGGCAGGTAACTGGTTTGCAGTCACTTTGCCACTCATACTCACATCAGTAACTGTTATGTATACAAGGGCTGTCTAGAAAAAATTCAGCCATAAATGCCTCTATTTTCATATTACATGGCCAGACACTCTTCCGACAGAGCTCTTATATTAGAAGAAATTCATGGTAAGATGATAGCAATTGCTTTCTTTTTGAAATTCTTGTATGAAAGCAAGTATCACCCTTTTGTCAGGCAGAGAAACAAAAGCCTAGGCAGAATTGTTGAGTAAACACAGCTTTTGCTAGAATATCCCATCATCCCTTTCCCCAGACCAGTCCCCTTAAGCAGCACTCCCAATACTTAGCACCAATTAATATCAACATCACTGAAAGTGAGACAACCAAACTGTTTATGCCTCATGGTGAGGTGCAAAAGGAAGAAAAAAAAGACTTCATGATCAAAGAAATAAAAGTGAACTTAAATCAAGCTTTTAGTTACCACTTTACAGAAATTACAGGAGGACAGTGGAATGTGATAGCAATACCACAAAAACTAGCAAAATCAAGAATGTGGAATATTCAACAGGACAGGATAGATGAACGAACTTCTTCTACTGATAAGAGGAAGAGGCTTAAATTTAGCAATCAAAAGAAGTGTGTAGACCTAATTTGGATTATGGTTAAAACCAACTATTTAAAAATATCATTTGGAAGAAAAAAATTTTTTTTAATCCCTTTGCCTCTTCCAGTTTCTCAGTATCTTTTCTGGTCCACTATAACACATGAAGTCTAACCTGATCTCTGTGTTAATGAGAAGCTAGTGGAAGCTATACACAAGGTCTGACACAATTAAGTTCTCGAACTTGCCACCATGTGCTTACATTGGCAGCACTGTACAAACAACTCAGTAAGACTTTACAACCTATAACAGTGTCTCACAGTGGTGTTCATGTCAATGTGTAGGGGTGTATTGCTGAGTGGCATTCATTACTATTGCTATGTGATTTTTGTATCCCACCACGAAAATCTCGGAGCTTGAGTGAGAGTGATGAACCAACATTAAATTTCTTGTTAAAATTAGCAAGAGTAGAAGTGCAATCGGGGACATGTTAGTCCAAGTTTATGGGGATAATGCCATGAAGAAAATGGCAGTGTACCAGTCAGTGAACTAAATGTTTTTCTAAGGGGACAGAAAGTATCACTGATAAAACAGAGGTCAGGGCAGCCAGTAACGAGCAGAACTGTTGAAAACACTGCAAAAATTCGTCAAATTGTTCATCAAAATCAACAGATGACTGTGCAAAGCATAGCAGACCAAGTCAACATTGATAAAGAAACAGGAAAATCTTAACAGAAAATCTTGGCATGAGAAAGGTGTGTGCAAAAACGGTCCTGAAGGAACAAAAGCAAAGGACAGTTGAAGTTTGCCAAGCGCTTTTGGAGAGGCAAGATGATGTTTTGGGCCATGTTATCACTGTTGATGAAACATGGGTATACAATACGACCATGAAACAAAGTATCACAGCACACAATGGAAGTTAGCCTATTCTCCATGACCAAAACAGTTCCTTCAGTCCAAATCAAGTCAAAAACGATGTTGCTAACCTTTTTTGATATCAGAGGAATTGTTCATTATGACTTTGTACCAAGTGAACAGTGAAGTTGACTGTTTGGAATTGCTGAAAAAGCTGCATGAAAATGTTAGACAAAAACAACCTAAACTTTTCACCAACAACTCATGGCTCTTGCATCATGAAAACGCATGATCTCATACAGCACTGACTGTGAGGGGAGTTTTTAGCAAGTAAACAAATAACTATTGGAACACCGTCTCTACTAATCTGATCTGACCCCCCACGACATTTTCTTCTTTACCCACAGGTAAAGGAAATATTGAAAGGAAGACATTTTGATGACACTCAGGACATCAAGGGTCATATGATGATGGCTCTGACGCCTAGTCCAGAAAAAGAGCTCCAAAACTGCTTTGAAGGGTGGACTGGGTCTGGTGTCGGGGCAGCTTCCCAAGGGGAGTACATCAAAAGTAACCATAGTGATATTCAGCAATTGGGTATGTAGCACTTTTTCAAGGATGAATTCACAAACCTAATTGTCACGCCTCATATAAGGATGGGGGTGATGAGTATATAGACAATACAATGAGTCTTATTTAATACTCAACATGTATTCTAGTGTTCTAATATTTTGTTTAAAGATTAAGATCCTGATTTTGAATGTGAATCCTGGGTGTGACTCTGGAAAGTAAATAGCTCCAGTGATACAATAAGAGTTCAACTAGATACATGAGGGCTATCCGGAAAAAATCCAATCATTGTCAATATAATGTGAATGGTTACATAACTGGACATTTTCTGGACAGCCCTCATATCACAAGGGTTTTCATTAGAAACACTATTTACTATCAAACTGATCAATTTACTGTTTATCAAGTACAAGTATTAGAATAGTCTTCTTCCTTCAACATAATCATTTACTATATAATAATAATGCATGCTCAATGGTTCTAAAAAAATAAAACCATAGGTAGAACAATGAGACAGAGTACTTCTCATTCATCTCAACCTCATCTTTTTTTTTTAAGCATTATTATTTTTGACAAAGAGAGATAGAAAGAGACAGAGAGAGACAAATTGAAGTGGGAAGGGCCCAGAGCTGTCTTCATAGTTGTATGTCATCAGTTTTCGACATGGTTTCTTTCCACACAGGTGGGCAGGGGCTGCACAGGGCAGGAACCGAGCCAGGGGCCTCCTGCATGGGAAGCTTGCCCCGGCAAGAAACAAATGGGGGGGCACACCCCAGTTCAACATATGGGTCCACACAGGCCGGGGCTGGGACTCAATTCTCGGACCCTGGGGCTGCAAGTTGAGCGCTCAACCCACTGAGCCATCTCAGCAATACCTCAACCTCATCTCTTGAAGAAGGCAAGGCATTTAGAGAAAAGAGGACACTGTCTATACCCACAGACATCAACTTTAGAATCAATCTGATTTATTCCTAAAATATTAACATTAAGTAAATTAGTAGTAAAGTTTTCTTATTAGAATAGAGAAACCCCTTGATTACCATCTGGTAAGCAGATACTTAATCTTTGTCTTTATCTCAATCATGTAACTAAAAAAAAGTTTTTGCACAATTTTCTTACATAATTCTCTGCACAAATAAAAGAGGAAAAAAAGTTTCTCCAAAAATATGCAGCTTTGTTTGGGTCATTTATCTCAGAACAGTCAAACTCAAAATACATAATGTAATGATAAAAGTTATTGTCATAATAAAAGAAGTTATATAAAAGAGATGCCTTGCGACCGAGAGGTCCTGGAATTGAATCCTGGCCCCAGGCTGTGAAGACCCATATGCTAAACTGTGGCACACAACTGATTCAATTCCTGCTCCACACCCACCTGTGTGAAATGAAACTATGTCACAATTAGTGATGCACAATTATGAGACTGCTCTGGGTCGTTCCCGCCCCCCCACCCCTTCTTTCTCTCACCTTCTTTCAAAAATTAAAATAAATCTTAAAAAAAAGTTATATATAAAATGTTATAATGAAATTGAATATTAAATTAAAAACAATAAGCATTTGAACCAAATTACATATATAAACTAATTCCCAGAAGTCACACCTATTTTTACTGTATTGCAAGGTGTCTTGGCATTTTGTACTCTCTTATCTAAAAGCCACAAATATAAATTATAATAAGTATAATACAAATTAGGAAGAAAAGTACTATTTTATTTTTCTGTTTTGCTGATAGAAAATAAACTGTTAACTAATACAACCTCTGATATAGAAAATACTAAGAATCACAGGCTTTAGAGCTAAAAGAAACAAGAGATTATTTTTCCCTCCTGCTCTAGTTTCCCAGGTTAATTAAAACCTCAAAGCCTTTACATCTTTATTTGTTTGTTTAAAAAATTAGTTTATAAAACTATAACGGGGAAAGCTGGGATGGCTCAGCAAGTAAAGCGCTCGCTTTGAAGCCCCGAGGACCAAGGATTGAATCCCAGTCCTGGCCCATGAGGACCCACATGTTGAACTGGGGAGTGCCCCCAGTTCAGTTCTTGCCGGGACCTATGTGGGAGGCTCCTGGCCCAGTTCCTGCCCTGCGCCCGCCTGTGGAGTGAAACTATATGGAAAACTAATGTTGTCAACTATGGAGACTGCTCTGGGCCCTCCCCTTTCTCTCTGTCTCTCTCTGTCTCTGCTTCTCTCTGCCAAAAAATCAATAAAATAAACCTTTTAAAAAAAAACAAAAAACTATAAGGCATGGTTATTGCAATAGATATAAACATTATGCAAAACTGAACACATGGAAATATTGACTGTGCAAAATGGAGATGTACAAAGCATCTGCCATTATTTATAGACATTTGTGTTGGGAGAGGAAGAGGAAGAAGAAGAAATAAAGGGGAACTACACCCTTACTCTGTTTTAGTTATCTGCCCAGACATCATTAGGTTATGTAATATCTGAAAGGTTTTAAATCTACTCATAGCCAGTAGATAGGAGAAGTCTGGATTTCCCTTTCATCTGTTCTAAATTTAAGAAGCATATTGTGCAGAAATTCACGAT
The DNA here is from genome assembly GCA_004027555.1 of Craseonycteris thonglongyai. Lineage (NCBI taxonomy): Eukaryota > Metazoa > Chordata > Mammalia > Chiroptera > Craseonycteridae > Craseonycteris > Craseonycteris thonglongyai. The sequence goes on along the minus strand of PVKE010041890.1, from coordinate 9,355 downwards.
TACTAGAGCTAAAAGAACGTCTCTTCTTTTCCATTATGTAGTGGAAATGAGTTCACCTTTTTTTTTTTTTTTTGGTCTCTCCAAAGCATTCATTTAAAAATTAATTTTTTATTTATGTAGACCATTACTCAAGAAACACTACTGGATCATACAATGCATGGCATAAGAGAGATTTTTCAAACACTGGTGACTCAATATTCTAGAAATGACAAGGTATTCACATTCATTAAAGAAATGCAAGCTACATGATAGCAGACACTTGATTGTTATCATTCACTACTGTACTTATGCCTAAAATGTAAGCTGATTCATAAAAAGCACTCAACTATTGTTGAAAAATAAGACTTAAATGTTCCTTCTCATTAATTCGCGTTCTCCATTACCTCTCTATTTCAGTACTTGTACATTATTGAACTATCTCCATTTATGTTCAGCCAAATACAAAGAAAGAAAAAGGCCCACACTCCACAGTTTCTTTCCCACCAGTGATTCTTGCTTAGTGTGTTTTCTCAAAATCACTTGTGGTACCTTTCCCAAAGTACTGTCATAAATCTTGTTGACAACCCTGAAAAGCCTTAAGTGTCAGCAAGCAAGTCAGAGACACAGCCCAAACATGTATTTCAACAAGTCCCTCAGGTCATGCAAACCATGGCTTGCATCATGCCACACATACTTTAAGATTGCTCTATCTTTAAATCCTGTAACTTTAAAACAAAACACACAAAAACACACCTCTCTTTTACTGCAAACTCCTTAAATCTTTGAGGTACTCAGTTCCTAAATGAACAGGTTACTTAGTTACTCATACTTCACAGCATTATCCTTCTGGACTATATCTGTTATCCCTCCATTTTCATGTGAATCTACTATCAGATATTTCAACAAGAAATGCTCTGATCTTGACATTCAGCTCAAGCAGTCTTGCCAAATTCCCACTTAAGCACTGGAACATACATAAACCTAAATCAATGATGTCTATATCACTTTGCCCCTCTAAGCCATTTGACAATTGTTTTACTATGTTTCTAACTTCCTTATCAAATTTTCAGATGAATTTTCAAACATTTAAATTTCCCTCAAAGACTCCATCTCACAAAAAGCCCCCCATTCCAAGGTTACTTTGCTTCTTTAGTACATACAAGTTATTACAATTTCCTTGACTTTTTTTTATCACTTTAAAGTTTTTACTTTTAGGGCAGTCAGGATGGCTAAGCGGGTTAAGCACTAGCTTTTACAGCCCCAGGGACCAAGGATCAAATCCAGCCTGGCCCATGAGGACTCATATGCTCAACTGAGGTGCACTTTCCATGTGGGAGGCCTCCAGTTCAGTTCTTGCCACCCAGTTTGGCCCCTGGCTTGAGGGGGCGTGCTTCCCATGCAGGATGTCCCCAACCCAGTTTCCACCTTGCATGGCCCCCGCCCACCTGTGTGGAACAAAACCATGTCAAAAACTGATGATGTACAACTATGGAGACTTCTCTGGGCCCTCCCACTTCTCTGTGTGTGTGTGTGTGTGTCAAAAAAAAAAAGTTTGTACTTTTATTCCATTATTTTGCACTGACTATGAAAAAAGTAGGAAAAGGGGCTATAAAAGATTTTTTAAAAAATCACTTCTACCATAAATCTATTGGATCTTCCAGATATGCTATCAGACCATAAGCAAAAACAACGGCTTTATCTTATAATAGGTACCTACAAATAACATACAAGAAAATAAATATTCCATTTACAAGAGCAAACAACTATTGAATGCTTACCAAAAGAATTAACAAAAAGGGCACAGAATGTATGTACCAAACATATTATAATATTCTACTGAAAGATACATAAATCAGAGATGCTGGGATGGCTCATTAGGTTGAGCACTTAGTCTTGCAGCCCTTGGGGTCTGAGGATCGAATCCTGGCCCAGGCCCATGCAAACCCATATGCTGAACTGGGGTGTGCCCCCAGTTCGGTTCTTGCTAGGGCAAAGCTTCCCATGTGGAAGGCCCCCAGCCCAGTTCCTGCCCTGCGCAGCCCTGAGTGCCCACCCATGTGGAATGAAACTATGCCAAAAACTGATGACATACAACTAAAGAGACTGCTCTGGGCCCTCTCCCTTCTTTCTCTCTCTCTCTCCCTCCCCATCAAAAACAATAAAAATAAATCTTAAAAAAAAATGATACATAAATCTGAGCAAAAGAATAGGTTAGACTGTTGTGAAGACTTGTGCTGTCACACATGATTATCAACCTGCAAGGAAATTAAAGTGGGCACACCATAGTCACACACACAGACACCCCATATATACATCTTAACAAAACACCAAGATTATATACATGTCCAATCTAGAAAGCAGAAAAAGTATTTTTAACCAAAACTAGAAACTCAAAGGTTATACAAAAAAAGATAGCTATACCTGAGTACATAAAAATTTACTTGTTATTAAGGAAATACATATCAAAGTAACAAAGAGTAAAAAAAAAAAACAAACCTTGCAAAAAATATAAAAGATTTGAATGTCTATTTCTTGCAGAAATGTGGGGAAAAGTTATTCTCACACAGTGCGAGTGGAAATGTGAAGAAGCCCTTTTGGAAAATAACCTGACAACCTTTATTTGAAATAAAAATATTAGACTGGGCCATCTAATTTGTCCTTTTTTTTTTTCCAGGTGAAAACGGTCAAGTAGTTAACACTGTCATATAGTTCAATCAATATATACACTGTACAACTCAGAGAAAGAAAAGCCCATGTTCCTAAAAATGTTTATTTTAGGAACACTGCTTTTTTAGTGGCACAAGAAGAAAAAAGAAAATAAAAGTAATGTCCATTAAAGGAGGAATACCAAAAGAAGATTGTGGTACATTGATAATAGTCATATATTATATTGTCATCAAAAACAATAAATGGAGGTTTGGGGGGTGGAGTACACTCCACTACAAAAATATAGCCACATTCATGCATTTAAGTAAAAGAATATGTGTACTACATGTGTAAAGAAGAAAACATTTTTTTTTTATTGTTAGTTTTGCTTTTGACCTTATGGACTCTAAATAACTGTTACTAATCACCTCCAAATTCAGAGTCTAGATACTCCTTGACTTCTACCCCTTGCCACTTCCAGCATTTGAGAAGGCTAAAAATAAGAACAGTCTTTAAAGTTCCAACCTTGACTTCCTGGCTGTCCTCTCTCCTATTTCTCACTGACTTTTCTTCCTGCCCTAAGTACAGCTGACTTCTTGTGGCCTTCTGATCTTCACTCTCCTCTCCTCTCATCCACTCTGAAGAATTAGAAATCTACCATCTCTCCCACTATGTCCATCTCCTGACCTTTCCCACCACTCCAAGCATTCCAACTGACACACAAATCTTTTCAAAATCTCCTAACTCAGCATTATCTTGGCACAATTTATACCCTAGGCCCCCAAATTCTCCTCTTGCACATAACTATCACTACTAATTTTACTTAACCACACTTTAAAGTTGCTAGTATCATGTTGGATTTAACTTCCTATCTCAACTTTTACCTGCAATCTTTTAGATTCTATCTTCTATTACTATACAATATCACTCTCAACCATGCCTACCTTTCTACAGTTCCTATTACAACAACCTCAGTTTCCTAGTCTCTTCCTGTTATCTTCTGACACCTCCACATAAAACAACTGATTGTGTCACATGTATTTATTGCTACCTGTTAATTTCCAAATTCACTCTAAACCACTTAGCCATTTAAGTTCTCCAGTCTATGGTCTCAAAGTATCTATGTAGCCACACAGCACCTTCGTTGAATGTACTCTACCCTTCAGATGAATATAGATGCTGCTCGACTTCCGATAGGTTTATATCCCAATAAACCCATCTTTAAGTTGAAAATACGGGAAGTCAAGAATGCATTTTAGTACACCTAACCTACTGGACATCATAACTTAGCCTAGCCTACCTTAAATGTGCTCAGAACATTTTCATTACCCTAGAGTTGGTCAAAGCCATCTCGCTGCTGCTATGCAGCATCACAAGAGCATCATATCATACCACACAGTAAAAACATCAAAATTCAAATTTCAAAGTATAGTTTCTACTGAATGCACATTGCTTTTGCACCACTGTAAAGTGAATAAATTTAAACCTCTAAAATCATAACTTGGGAACAGTCTGTATATTTGTATCACTCTATTAATAACATCCCACAAATTACCACATTTCTACTTTTTAATTCTTTGTTTCAACTACAAGTGTTGAAATTCTTCTATAAAATTTTTCAAATGTTATCTCCTTATGAAACTTATCCAAATACCAACATTAAAGATGGTTGGGTACTTTCTTTCCTCCTATATCCCAAAGCATAGCTATTTTATCACTTTCAAAACTGGGAAGCAGTAAAAAGATTATAAACTCAAATTCAGAATGTTAATGTTTTCTTTCAAATGCTATTGCTTTTAACATTAAGACAATAAATCAAGTCATCTTTACTTCCCTGAGGCCTAGTTTCTTATTCTGTAAAAACAAATAAAATCTAATCTGCAAATCACACAGGTAGGTAGAAATGCAGAGAAAAGCAGTTTATAATTTAAGTGTTAAAATTGTTATTATATCACCTTTTATTATGCTTATTTGTGCTTTCAACTTCTACTAATTATAAGCATTTAGAAGGCAGTCTGTTCTTTTCTGTCTAGCACCTAACACATAGTAGCTAATCAAATATATTTTAAAACTTTCATAAATCATAGAATATAGCTTTCATGCTCCACTGTAAGAAATATAATACAAGAACAATTAATTTACAATTAAGCCTTGATCAAAATAAAACAACTACAACCCTTCTTCGCACAGATAACTTTTTTTAGGAAAACTGTTTTCGTATACTATTTCTAAGGCTTCTGATTTGGTTCACCTGAAACACAACTATAACAGTTAACTGGCAGGTGAGTAGGGAGGGACCCTTTTAAATGGCTGATACATAACTAGTCAAAGCATTCCAAATATAATATGAGATCCGTCCAGAAAGTACCCGGTTATGTAACCGTGGCTGAATTTTTTTCAGACACGCACACACACACATATACATTTATATATATACACACACACACACAGAGGATGCCCAAAAAATTGTACACATATTTTAAGAAAAGAAAAAACTGTATTAAAATTCTAATACTCAGTATATACTAATAACAGAATATGAATACAAGTCATGTTTGACTTCTGCAATTACAACAGGTGCTCAGAGTGGTTACCATCAGTGTCCACACACTTCTGATTACAGTGAACTACTGCTTGAGCAACATTGACCAAAGTGTCCACTTGTATCGCTCTGCACATGCCACTTCAATTTACTATGCATCTCAAACTTATCACAAATGTGTACAATTGTGAGGCATGTTGGAGGTTCTGTGACATACTCATGCCTCCACTGTCATACTTAACACAACGCTCTTGAATTATACACCGCTCTTGAATTTTGAATTTCAAATACCTCCTCAAAATGGTCTTGCATTCTACGCATGACAACCATGCTTCTGCCATTTTCTTTAACTGCCCTGCCTGGAGCATAGTGATGCTAGAATTCATTCATTTCATTAATGCCATCTTTTGAGTGAACATCATATTACACACTGCTACTGTAATTTAATTCAATTTTGCAAATACAAGCATAACATCTCTTAAAACGTGCATATATTTTTGGCACCCCTGACACACACGCACGTGCGCACGACATAAAGTTATCTGTGTGACTGTGATAGTGGTACTTTATCCAATCCAACAAGAGTGTTAGTGCTTTAGTTTACCATAACATTCAAAAATTCTAAAGGCTGTCATCATGCTTTCTTTCGTGACATAAAACGACTTTTTTTTTTTAAGTAAATATACATGAGAAGCATGTTAATTTTCATTAAGCTGAAAGATCGTTTTCTTCTTACTTCTTTTACAAAATCAAAACTAATTACAATGTTTATAAAAATTCAAAAAAATGGTAGGGGGAGTGGAAATGATATTTTGGTCCTACAGAAATCTATAAATCATAAACTTAATATGAGAACTTGAAAATCCTGAGTTATCCTTGAAAACCACACACGTCCACATATCTTGTTAAACAAGAAAGCTGTCTACTACTAGGGTCTTGTCTAAAGAACAAGGAAATTATAACTTAAAAGAAACCTTCACTAGCTAAAAATCAGACAATCTGAGCACCAATAATAACTCAATAATCTAAAACACGAATGTGTTTAAATTCACAAAGTCACAAGAGAAACCATTTTTATTGCAATTATGTGACACCACTGTCTAGTATTTCTTGGCATTTTATTATACACACACACAACCTACTCTCATTTCTAGTGTATGTGCTCCTAGATCTCATATCCACAATCTTGTACTTACTTGTAATTCATTTTTAAATCTAAGTTTAAGACTCTTCAAATCATTTCTACTGCAAATTTTAATCTATTATTGCTATAATGCCTGGTAAGACTGCAGTAGTAACTGATAAGAAAACTTCAAAGAGTTTAATTCTTAAAAATTATGGTCAAATGCCAAGAAGTAGCAGCAAAATTAAAAAGTCATAAATAACTGGACTATGTTATGAATTAAAATAGGTAAAGGTAAAAAAGGAAAATAAAAAGACAGGAATGATGAACAGCAGCTGATGAGGAGCAATTCACTTCATGTGTTCATTAAAAAAAAACAACAATAAAAGCTCACCTTGTATGTGATGTTGCTAAAAGTTCCATAAACAAACACCAGGCAGCATGATGTAATAGAAAGAGTCATGGACTGAGTCAGGAGACCTCTGTTCTAGTCCTAGGCCTCAGTATCCTCATCTATAAAACGAGGGTGCTGAATTAGACAATCTGAAAGGGCTCCTCTAGTTTTAATATTGAGGAATTGTGCAGATGAAGTTAGAAACAAGCAATAAAATGTAGGTTTTTTTGTTAACAGTGAAGTTTAATAGTTAACACTGGAATACCAGGTGGAAACAGGGATCAAAATAATTTTCATAAAATTTTGAACTGCTAAAAGCTATTACTTTATAACTTGTAACTGGTAATATTTTTAAGATATATCAGCCTTAGTAGCAATATCATCTAAATGAGATTAATAATGAGTGACCAAATTATGAGCTGAAAAAAAAAATCTATTCAACCTTTGGCCAGTTAATCTAAAAAGTAGTACAAGAACACCTATGGGCCAGTAGTAATTTCAAGTGATAAAGGGTCTCTTAACTATTCTCAGTTAAGTAACTTGAATAAACAGTAAAATGACAAGAAAAGTGATTTGAATAAATCAAACATTTACTTAACTTGAATATGCAAAAAAACTAATTATCCTTCTTTGTTAATGAGTATATTTTCCCTATGCATAATTTTTTTTTTTTTTCTGGTCAGCTCTCAAAATATTATTATTATTAGAACCTGGCTTTTCCTTCTGACAAGAGGCTAATTGAAATAAATGATGTTTTTCTCCCCAGTGACATATACAAACATAAAAAAAGAGTGTCTTTGTATTTCATTTTTTTATACCAAAAGAAATCAAGCTTCTATCAGTAACAAATAATAGAAAGGTTATGACTCTAAAAGTGGTGGTTTTCTAACTGTAATTTCCTAAAGACCATTAACTGCCTTGTCCCAGCTAATCCTCCAAGGTTGAATAATTTGAATCATCAGTTTTACATTTATTGGTCAGCTGACATTCTAACTAATATTTATTTCTTGCTTATGGTGATGCTATGGTTCTTATCTGGACGACTTAAACCTTCAGAGACATAAGAATAATAAACATACCCTTATAATAAAAAATATACTCTTCTAAAGAATATAATCTTTATCTTTAAAGGATATAAAGATATAATGACACATTCGATGAAAAAAAAACTTGTTTTTAAGCTTGTTTTATGCAAATTACCTAAGGAATTATAAAATAACTTAGCAGTCACACAATTCCATTAAGTATTCATTTGAACATTTCACCTTGGCAAAAGTGTAGCTAATATGTTATTCAGAATTACTAAGAAAATTTCTCTCTGCTGGTAGAAACAAAGTCAAAAATAAAGCAGCCTTGACAGTAATGAGATTTGATCTTGGCGAGTCTTAATTAAAATGGCTGTGATATCCATGTACGTCTGAGACAAAATCTGTGAAACAAAATTTTCCTTTATATTGAATATATTTTCCATTTTAATTTGAGTATTTTGATTTACAATCCTAATGAGGTGATTAAAATAAGCTTAAACTTAATGGCAAACAACAGAAATCAGGATGGATCGATAAGGCATACTTTAGGGCTCTGTTCTGAGCATAAATTGTTCTCAGCAATTTTCTTCATCTACTTACACCCATGACTTTTTCAGAAGAACTTAAACATTAAGCTTATTTACTGATGAAAATACAGTTAGTAATAAGATACTATAAGCAGCATAGTTTTTCAATATTTTACAGATGTAAAATAACTCCTATAAATTTAGGACTAAGTGACTGCCTTGGGTAAAATTTCTTTGAGGATGGTGTTGGCCCCATGATTAGCAGTTAAAAAGATATGTATGCAATGTTTAAATAACTAGTTGGCATGTCATGTGAACCCACCAGAATGTCCCTCAATAAATTTTTATCTGTAAAACATAAACACATTTGTAATTCTTTCCACCAATTATATTAAGTCAGCATACAATTTTCCCAAAGACCAAAATATCTCATTTAGATGTCAATAATAAATAATTCTTGGAACAATAAAATGGCTAGAGATGGGCACAACATAGCAACACATCTGCTCTGGAAAAGCTATAATGCTTTGAAAAAACTAATTCCTTTCATTATTGCAATACATTTGGAAAGATGAAAAGACAAAAGATCAAAAATAAGTCCAAATCTGACTATTTTGTGGTCACTAGAAAAATATGAAGCCATTATAATATCAAGTAATTTTTTATTTTCTAAAATATATTTAGTAACTGCTTGGTTTTGTTGAAAGTGCTCATTTCAGTTTCTAGAAAGAAAAATTGGTAATAAAAAGATTAAAATGATCAAATTAACAGTTATATAATCATATCTCATAATTACAATTTATACTGGAATATTAATATTATGCTTTCTGCTCATCCTTACCCACTTAAATTTTATTTTGCTACAGATACTTTAAAAATTCAGCCTATCAGAACAGATTTCCCAGTAGTAAGTTAACTGAGAATAAAAAATAAATTAGTATTTTATAAAGGTTATACTTAATATCAGCTATTACTGTCAAAATGTTTCAATAGCACTGTATTTGTCTCTAAAGTGTATAAAAAAAATCACGAAATTCTGGAACTATGATTGTACACTTCTCAACCCCAAAATTCATTAATGTACTATTACCATATTCCTAAAATACACATTATTTT
>PVKE010041889.1:0-13970 GCA_004027555.1 Craseonycteris thonglongyai | reverse complement strand
AAAAAAAAAAAAAAAAAAAAAAAAAAAAAAAAAAAAAAAAAGAATATTTAAAAAAAAAAAAAGATATATATATATGATATTACTAGGTCAAAGGGCTTCAGTGTTTGTCTTTCATACATTTGCTAGTAGTATACTTTCTAGAAGTTCTATTATTTTATAGTTTTCTTAGCATTGTATAAGAGTACTAGTTTTACTTCATCTCCACCAACATTAGGTATTAAGATTTCCCCAAAAAAATGTATTTTAAGTTGCACTTTTTTATCATTAGCAAGGTTGAACATTTTCATATGTATGCTATATTCTTCCATATGCCTGTGTTCTTGAGTTTACTTTGTGGCTCTGTTTTACATATAGAGGTTTATTTGATTTAAAAAATGTGACCAATAACATTATAATCCGTGAAAATATTTTGAAACAGCCCCTGAAAATAACAAAAATTGAGAATATTTTATTCTTGAAATGCTTTTTGGTTTTATATAGCCAACCCTAAAAAGGGATACTTTAATCCTTTTACTCATTTTTTGCCTTATTTCCTATTTTTTAATTTTGCTAATCTTTAAGCTTGAAATTGCAGTTATTTTCAGACTTTTTAAAAAAGAGATGAAGGTCGAGGGAACTTATGATTGAATTTATAAAATCACTAAGGATATATGCCGAGTTAGATGAACATGATATTATTCACTGGTAAACCAACATAAGGGGAAACCCCTGAAAGCATGAACAAGTTAAACGTGAGTGAAAAAGGGGCAACAAACTAGTGAAATGTGTTATCCTCTGTAGTTAGCCTAAACTGTGCATTTCAAGAGTCACAGGACAGAACAGGGAGGGCAGGCACTTAAGGTATTGGAGGGATGCTGCTTAGAGTGTGGTGGTTTGTGTTGATGTGGGTGAGGCCGGCTCTCATGCCCCACACCTAGAAACCCTCAAGCTTGTCGGACTGCTGCATCAGATTCAGTAGGGGCTTTTTGTATCCTTTTTGGATATTTGGAACGATAATTTATGAAACTGTTAGTCACCATGGGACTTGCATACTTTGTCTTATTTGTAAAATCATTATAGAAAGAAAAAGACGACAAGTGGAAAAGAGGGAGTGAACCAGCACCAGAGAGAAAAGTGGAACCTGTTGTTTTTGAGAAAGTGAAAATGGTAAGTGGGGAAGTATTCGCACTGTGAGGATGGCCTCAGGTGTGCTTATGTATGCGGTGGGGTGGGGGTGATAGCATATGGCACCATCGCACCTGGGGTTAAAGGGTTCCCATTTAATTTAGATCTCCTGATATCATTTCTGTTTCTTTCCCATCACTCATTGTTGCCATATCTGCTCTGTAACACTTCTCTGTGGGGCCAGGTGGAAGCTTGGGAACTGCATCTGTCCCATTTAAGCAAGAGGCACATTCCATGCCAGAATGCCAAGGCTGTATGATACCTTCTGAGCAGATGATACCCCACATTAGTCCTCCTCTTGTCAGAACTTCTGTACCTCATTTCCTGTTGCAGTTAAGAACAGTCCCAAAGCCAGGCCATAGTAATCACTTTTTAAATTTTTGCTCTGTCACATTGAAGTAGACACCTTTCTCTTTCCACAGGACATATTGTGGCCATAGTCATAGATACTCTAATATAAGAGCTTGGCATCTTGGGAGAGGGGGCTTTTTTACTGTTTGTTTAATGAGTCTTTTATCATTTGAATCACATTGTAGACCAGTTTGTAGAACTCATGTGCTATTGGCAGAGTGAATTAGGTAATCTTTAAAGTGATATCCCTTATGATATTGAAGATTTTTTAATCACTGTGAGATTTACTGGCTCTCGGCTCTTGCACCATCAGACACCTACCTTTGTTCTTGGTTTTTCTTGAGACTGCTACTTCTTTTGGATCCCCTGACCTGTGGCTATCTTGGTTTCAGAAAGATCTCTCTCTTCAGGAAGCCAAACAAGCACAGATAATATCTTTGTTTTTCTCTTTAGGCTTGACTTATGCACTTGTGCCTCCTGACTTGATTCTTTCACCTGACACTTCCTGAGTTTTGTTTCTTTGGTAACTCTTTGAATAATAGCAGTCATACCACAAGAATACCTGTGGCTTTACAGTGAAGGGGGGAATAAAGGGTTCAAAACACCTGCTTATTTCTCCCTATAACATATTTTCACCTTAGCCACAGAAAAAAGAAGATGCACAGCTACCTCGGAAAAGCTCCCCGAAATCCACAGCACCTGTCATGGATTTGTTGGGCCTTGGTAAGAGTTAGACTTTTCCACTCCCATAATCTTACAAGTTTTGATGAATTCTCTCTGATCCTGGAAAGATAGGTAGAGCTGGGAGTCTTCAGTCTGTGTCTTTGTCACTAAGATTGTTCTCTCATGTTCTTCCTATTGTTTTACATCTGAGCAGCTGTGCTAAGGAAATGTTTACTGGGACATTTTCATAGTGGCAGTACAGTGTAGTGGTTAAGAGCATGGCCTTGGGAGCCAGAGTTCCAACTCTGCCACTTTCTATTGTATGACCTTGGGTAGTTCACTTATCTCTGAACATTACTTTCCTGTCTGTGCAGTGAGGATGATAAGAGTCTCTGCTTCAAAGATGTTGTTGGAAGGATGAAATGAGATAATGCTTCTAATGCTCTCAGCCCCTTGCCTGGCACGTAGTAAGCATTCAGTAAATTAGCAATTTTCACTAAACCAGCACCTGTGAGCCCTGCCCCTCCCTCCCCCATTCTTTAGGTTTGACCTATTTCTGAGATGGCTGATTACCTTGTGGTCATTTTTCTCAAAACTTTTGAAACCCTCAACTAGTGATTCTGCCTCTTTCAGAAACAGAGCCTATTATTTACCTTTCACAGTTCTGATGGTTGTACTTTATTTCAGAACATTTCTGCTGATTTAGGTTATTGGCTAGTTAGGCTTCTAATTACTGTGCCTTTCATTTCTCTCTGAAAATGAATCCTATACAGCTTTGTCCCTCTAGAAGCCAGAAGGGAGCCAGCCAGCGCCCTTGCTGTGGTGCTGGTATAGCCTCCAGTCCTGGATTTCTCCTGCCCTGTGCCTGGTAGCTGGGCTGGAGACTTCTCCGGAGTGCTCTTGGAAATGTGGTGAGGCCTTTTTTGAGATGCCTCATCTGAGCTAGACAGTTCCAGAAGTGCAGATTTCCAGGTCTGTGCTGGACTATACGGACTTTCTCTTGTCAGCTTTGTGTCTGGAATAGAAGGAAGGCATGGGCTTAAGGAACAGTGCTACATTGTAACTTTGATCTGTCTTTCCAGATGCTCCTGTGGCGTTCTCCATTACAAACAGTAAGACCAGCAATACCCTAGAGAAGGATTTAGATCTTTTAGCCTCTGTTCCATCCCCCTCTTCTTCGGTTTCTAGAAAGGTGAGTTTTGTAGGCTCCTTGGGATTAAAGAATATTCTGAAAAGAGGGATTCTGATAACTTAATCATGGAACCAAGTCTTGCTTCTTTGGTGAAATTGGACTTGGTTTTCTTGATTCTTAATTCTTCCCTTAACACTGTGTTGTCTCTGTTATAGCCTAAGATTACTATTCATTCCATATTGTCTCCTGCCCAGAAAGGATACATCCTATAAGTGGGCGTCTACTGAAAGTTTATCAGATTGTAAAAGCTGATACATTAGATCAATTCCTCAGCCTGAGTAATTGCCAGAGAATTCTAGGTGTGGGAGACTTGAAACACTTGATGGCTACCATTTATGGAATACCTGCTGTGTAGTAGGCACAGTTGTTTGTATGTTATTTTGTATATTTCATTTGTAATTTAAAATCTTCACAGTCCTGCAAAATGAATATTTTTATAGATAAGGAGACTTTAGTTCAGAAAAGTTAAGTAACTAGCCTTTTGATACACAAATAGTAAATGGCTGCACTGGGATCTAAACTCAGTCTTCTGGCTGTATCTATCATTTGTATGTTGTTTTTATTTATTTGTTAAGAAAATTTTTTTTTACCAAATCACATTGTTTTGCTAAAGAAGAAAGGGTTGTACCAGAGCTTAACTATTAGATATTTTCAGATATTTGTATTGTAAAAATGTCATGACTGTTAATTTGAGCCATGAATTCTTATTACAAATGTTAGAAACAGCAGAGAGACCCCCATGAATTCTAGTTCTCCCCCTGCCCTCTCTGCACTAAGGTTGTAGGTTCCATGCCAACTGCAGGGAGTGCCGGCTCTGTTCCTGAAAACCTGAACCTATTTCCAGAGCCAGGGAGCAAATCAGAAGAAACAGGCAAGAAACAGCTCTCTAAAGACTCCATACTTTCACTATATGGATCCCAGACACCTCAAATGCCTGCGCAAGGTAAGCTTCATGGGGGTCATGGCTGAATGCCAGACAGAGGCATGAAGACTTAACTTACATCAGGAATTATTTGCTGTGATGGGGGTAGTTGCTTTGGGGGCTGGGATAGCATACTCCAGACAAGCTGGAACATGAGTGACAATTCTTATGAAGCCACAAAGTATTAGCAGATACTTTTGTGGAGTCTGATGTTACAACTCTGTAAAGTCTGACTCAAGCTTCCCTGGGCCACATTGGAAGAACTGTCTTGGGCCACACATATAATACACAACACTAATGATAGCTGATGGGCTAAAAAAAAAAAAAAAGAATCACAAAAAAATCTCATGTTTTAAGAAAGTTTATGAATTTGTGTTGGGCTGCATTCAAAGCTGTCCTGGGCCACATGTGACCCGTGGGCCTCAGGTTGGGCAAGCTTGGTCTAGACCTTAAATGGGGAGTGGCTAGGTCAGTAACCCACTGGTAAGCCCTAGCAAATTTTATAGGGCATCTCTCTGTTTTGCTGTGTAAAAGAGCATTCTGAGTTGGGTAGTTCTGAGAAATTCAAGCTGGAAAGGAGCAGCCAGTGAGACTTTGGACTGAACTTGTACACTTTCCTTTTATAACAGATCCATATGTATGTTTTCTTGGCAGCAATGTTCATGGCTCCTGCTCAGATGGCGTATCCCACAGCCTACCCCAGCTTCCCTGGTGTTGCACCTCCTAACAGCATAATGGGGAGCATGATACCTCCACCAGTAGGCATGGTAGCTCAGCCAGGAGCTTCTGGGATGGTTGCCCCCATGCCCATGCCTGCAGCCTATATGGGTGGCATGCACACATCAATGATGGGTATGCCAAATGGAATGATGACCACCCAGCAGGCTGGCTACATGGCAGGCATGGCAGCTATGCCCCAGACTGTGTATGGGGTTCAGCCAGCTCAGCAGCTGCAATGGAACCTTACTCAGGTAAGCTGTCCCATTTAAGTCAGAACAAGAGTTTTGAGACTTCCTCAAGGCCCCCTCACTTTGTGTTTCTTCCTTATCCTTTGAATCCTAATAGATAGGATAACAGAAGAGACATTCTTAGGTTTGCCTTTTTTTATTTTTCATAAAAGGTCTATTAAAAGTCAGACTTTTTAGGGATGCTGGGATGGCTCACTGGGTTAAGTGCTTGCTTTGCAACCCCAGGGTCTGAGGACTGAATCCTGGCCCTGGCCTGTGCGGATCCATGTGCCGAACTAGGATGGGGCTCCCAGTTCGGTTCTCACGAACTTCCCATGTAGGAGGCCCCTGGTTCGGCCCCCAGCTTCTGGGGGTGTGCCTCCCATGTGGGAGTCCCCGACCCAGTTCCTGCCCTGCGTGGCCCCCCTCCCACTCTCTCTCTCTCTCTCTCTCTCTGTTTCTCTGTCTGTCAAAAACAAACCAAAAAAAGTTAGACTTTCTGAGGAGTTCTGGGTTCCTGTAGAATAAGGATGACTGCCTAAATCTAAATCTCTTCACACATTCATCAAAACAAACAACCTATACAGATAAATACGGAGCACAAATAAAACCACCCGTACCCCATAACTACCACATTTACAGTAGAGAAAATACAACAGACTTCAAATTCCATGGCAATAGCCATATAAACACCTAAATCTAGCAATGCTAACATCATAGAGGAGACTAAATGAAAAGGAGAGGAAGCAGGAGGCTAGAGATGACAGAACATAGATAAAATTACCCCCTAGAAAGAGAAAGACCTACCCGGATATGAACTGCTAAGAATAGATCTGAGACCTGGTAGATTAGAACTCTGGTTACTTGGAGAAGCCAAAATAAAGGGATTGAAATATATAGGATTATGGTAGCCTTGGAAAAGCATTACTTCTAGGGAAGAAGATGACTCATAAGGAGATCTTTGGAGATCTGGTGTTGAATGGAAAGTAAGAAATGAGAAGTGGAAAAGAGAATCACAAAATCAGAAATAACACCATCCTTCTCCCCCCATAGTCATTTCACTATACTAATAGAAGAAGGTGTTCTTAAACTAAGAAATCTAGTAAGCCTCTCCATACTCTCACACCTATATGTGTTATTGCTAATTCAGAAAAAAATAAGGCACTACAAAATAAATGGAATGTGGTCAATGACATCCATACAAAACCATGAGAAGAAAATAGAAAATGATAGGAAAGCTGATTCTGGGTGGTGAGCACATAATGCAATACATAGATGATGTAATGTAGAGTTGTACACCTGGAAACTGTATTGCCGGCCAATGTCACACCAATAAATTTAACAATTAAAAAAACCCAAAAAGAAAAAACAAAGAAAAAAAGAAAGAAAATGAAGATCAGAACATATCAGGAAATGAAAATATCCCGCCCCCAAAACAGTCATGAATCAGAAGAACTTGCGCAGCCCATCAACCTGAAAACCCGAATTAAATTTTCTTTAACAAATGCTTGTAGATAAGACAAAATAGCTCGAATCAGAGATTCAAAAACTTAGAATCAAAATGGACAAAAAAATTGAAAGTTATGAAAGTTTAGTGAACTCAGAAATAAAGAATGAATATCAAGTTAGCCAGAGAGACCAGATTCAGCTGAAAATATTTTTGGCATGAAGGAAAGGCATGAAAAAGATAAGAGTATGAAAATTAAATGTAGAAAGCAGTAAAAAAAAAAATCTAAGAGACAGTAATATGGAAATTAGGCCAAAAAGGCCTAACAAATATATTTGGAGACTCAAAGAAAAAATAGTGAAATAGAATTAATATATTTAAAACTGTATACTAGAAAACTTCCTAGAAATTAAGACTTAAATATAATATTGAAAGAGCCACTGTATGTCTGGGAAAATTGACTCAGAATGGCCAACTCTAACACATACCCCAGTAAACTTTAAGACTTTTTTGGACAAGAAAAATTCTCAGGCCTCCAACCTCTCTTTATCTCCCACCCCTCAAAATCTGTCAATTACAAAGAAAAAAGAATGCCCAGGTTGACATCAGATGTCCTAATAGCAACATACAAGAAGTCAACAATATGAGTAGTATTTTCAGCACTTAAGTACATGTAAGACAAGTGTTTTATAGACAACCAAGCTAATCTTCAGGTATCAAGGCTATTTTAAAAATCTTAGTGCTCGCTTTGGCAGCACATGTACTAAAATTGGAATAATACAGAGAAGATTAGCATGGCCCCTGCTCAAGGATGACACACAGATTTGTGAAGCATATCATATTTAAAAAAAAAAAATCTTAAATATGCAAGAAATCGGGTACTGTCATACTTTTAAGTCTTGAAAAATCGACCAGACGATAAGCTTCATCCAACTAAGAGATGACTGGGGACATTTTGGCAAAAGAACTGATGGTGATTGAATATTTGAGAATCTAAGACTGAAACAAAGGTAATGACAAGGATGGAAGAATATATGTTGTATTCTGACAATACAACTAAAAATAATAGGAAGATAAGGGAGAAAGTAAATTGATTATTGCGTTGTAAATGAGATAGAAATCAAAAGATATAATAAGCTGACAAACCAAATGGTAGAAGCTTGAATGCAAAATAAAGGTGACCCAAGATAATATACTCATAAAAACTGTTAGTATGAAAGTAATTACTAGAATAAAAACATGAAACTTTCTAAATCTCTAAATGCCAAAGGAATTTTTTACAGCAAAATAGAACACATAGACTACAAAGTACAACAAATATGAACACAGTAAAAATATAATATGATAGAATTGAGAACGAACATATTAGTCACATCAATAGGTAGCATGTCTATTAAAAGAAAAAGATGTTCAAATTGGCTCACAAAGCAACATCTAATTCTATACTAGATACAAAAAATACAGGTAAAGCAAAGTGATTCAGTCTGAAAATAAAGAGATGGGCAAAGGAATGCCAGATGCATGTGTTCACATGCTGTTTTTATCAGTTTTAGTTAGGTATCAGTGTGATACTTGTTTTATAAAAAGCATTGTCATATTTTCCTTTTTTCTGTAGTCTGAAATAATTTACTGGTCTTTAAATATTCCCATGTGAAATTGTATGGGTCTTTGGCTTTTTTGTATAGTAATTCTTTAATTGCTTTCTCTGTTTCTTCTGTGGAAGCCAGTTTTGGGAAATTGTATTTACCTAAATTATCCAATTCATCTAGGTTTTCAAATTTATTTATCAAAAGTTATACCATGTAGTCTCACTTAAAGGGTAAAATATCACAATACCTGCAATTTTCAATGTTCGTCAAAAATTTAAGAAGTTTGTATATACATATATCTCAGAAAGAAAAAATGGCAAATTGCTAACCATTGCTCAATTTAAGAAAGGGATATAGGGGCCCCCCAATGAGGGACCGCGCTTGTTCTCCACGGCTTGTTGTCTTCACAGCTATGTCAGTCACCCTGTTTCCCGCATGGTAGGCCCTGCAGCCAGGAGCCAGGACTCTACATGTCTTATTTACCACCATGTCTCCAGCCACTCTTGCCCGGAGACCAATCCCATGTACAACAGAAAGAAAGTCCAAATCTGGAAGTCCACTGAAAAGAAAGACACTACTTCCTAGGATGGAGAAAATGGCTGTCGACCAGGACTGGCAGAGGGTTTACTCTGTTGCTGTACCATAAACCCTCTAGTACCTCTTCCTGGTCGAATGGGTTGTCCAGTGCCCATGGCAAAGGAGGGAGATCTAGAACTTTTAAAAGATCCCCAATTTTCTGCATTTGACTCCTGTGGCAATTAGAAAGCACTGTGACACTCATGGATTTCTGCACTGAGTGGCCAGCTGCACTAGATAGTGATGAGAAATGCAGGAAGCATTTTCCAGCTGATTATATTCCATCAGGACCATCTGTTTGAAACCCCAAAGCATGAGCAGTAACCTTATGGGTTAAACTTTCCTGTTTGAATGTAGATTATCACGCAAAGAAGAAACTTATTAACCTGAGTGATAACTGCAGTACCACAGATGTGCTTACTATCAACATAGAGAGGTACCCTTTAAAGAGACAGAATTATGATTATGCAATGTATCTGCTAACAGTTTTATACCATGAGTCTTGAAAAACTGAAGAATGGGAGAAAAATGGGATTCTGGGATAGCTCAACAGGTTGAGCACTTGCCTTGCAACTGCAAGGTCTGGGACTTGAATCCTGGCCTCGGCCCATGCTAACCCACATACTGAACTGCACTGCAACTGGTAGCCACCAGGATGGCTGGGAAGGTTCTCACCTCTCATGAGGGAGGCCCCCAGCTCAGTTCTGCCCCACGTAGCACCAAATCCACCTGTGTGTAGTGACATGTCAAAAAACTGATGATGTGCAACTCTGGAGACTGTTCTGAGTCCTCCCCCCTTCTCTTTGTCTCTCTCTCATCTTCTCTCAAACAATAAAATAAATCTTTAAAAAAAAAAGAATGGGAGAAAAATAAGACTGAAGCAGATATGGATGAGTATATATGGAAAAATAGCTCCTCAGAAAATATATTCTAGAAACACTTCTTGAAATTAAAGCCTATGAAAAATCTGAAAGTAAATAAAGAGAAGGTCCTTTATACTAAAGTTGAAGATTACAAAAAGTGTGTTGTGAGTCTTAAGAACAAGGAGGACAATGAAAATACCCTTTCTTCATACAAACAATGAGCAAAGAGACTATTAAATCTGACATGAATTAGGTAGAAAAATCTGCTTGATTGATTGATTTCACATGTACAAGAGAACGTACTTAGACATTTACAGTCCTTTGCTTGATTTATTTTATGATCTATTTGTAATTATCTAATCCAGGGGTCTCCAAACTTTTCAGCCCACGGGCCGCATTAACTATCAAACAGCAGTTTGGGGGCCGACTACACACTTGAGGTCCAAATAAAAAAGAATCAAAACAGAGATGTTTTTAATTATTTATGTAATGTTATTTTAATCAGATAAAAAGGTCTCCACGGGCCGGATGAGAGGACCTCGTGGGCCGCAGTTTGGAAACCCCTGATCTAATCTGATATGAAGTTGAAAATGTTAAAAAATAAAAAATAAAAAAGATATATGGGTTCCATTGTATTTTTTGTTTCTCTGTAAGCTTGAAATTTTCTTTAAAAGTCGGTAGAAGTAAAATAAGCCCCCTTAAAAAAAAGAACTTACATAGAAAATGTACTAGGCTTAGGAAATTTAAGGTAGTTTTCTTTGATAAATTGTTTCTTCTGTTCACTGCCAAAGGCTAGTCTTTAATTCTCATTCATAAAGAGGCCCTCACCCCAGGCAGGCCTTATTCCACCGACTTCTCCCAACCACTTCCCTTCTCATGCACTGAAGACACATTGCTCTTTCTTCCTTTTTCTTTTTCCTTTCATTTTTTCATTCTGAACAGTCCAGTTTCTTTTTCTGTCTGAGCATGCACAAGCACTGTCATAGGCAGTGGTAACTCTGGTGGAGATAAGACAGGAGGTCTGGCATGGGGGTTTCTCCCTACTCTGAGGGTTGGCTACAGCAAGTTAACAATAGGCCCCTTCTATTTAGGATGAAAGCCTGGAGAGGAAAACGACGATAACTGCTCATGCTGCTTTTATGTTGACAAGTTCCGAGATTCCTTCTTTCCTTCCCTGAGCATTAGGCTCTGTAAACATCTCTCTTCTGAAAAGCCCTTCATTTGCATGATCTGGTGTCCATGAAATGATCTATTAAGTTTTAGGGCAATTATGTACCATAACAGAGTTCTCCTTTGTCTCATTCTTCCCCTCCCCAAAACAGGAAGGACCCCCACTGTGCCTTTTGCAGGAATTGGCTGCATGCCCACATCCTGCTCTCAAAGTCTCCTCTCTCCCTTTCAGATGACCCAGCAGATGGCTGGGATGAACTTCTGTGGAACCAGCGGCATGCTGAGCTACGGGCCGTCAATGAGTGGAGGAAACGGACAGGCAGCAAATCAGACGCTCAGCCCTCAGATGTGGAAATAAAAACAAAACACCTGTATGGCTGCCACTCCTCTGCCCTCTCCTCTTTTTTCCTCTTTCCCCAGCCCTTTTCCTACCTCTCTCTGGTTTAGAAATTGCTCAATCTATCCTTTGGGGTTTGGCATTCTGCCTAGTCCAGTCACTTCCCAAACATGCAGACCTCTCTTGCTTTATGTTGTACATGTTCCCCAGCCATCCCGACTCCTCCCAGCCTCAGCCCCAGTCCCCTTCTGCATCAGCACCTTAGGAATTGTTGGCAGATGGCACTTAAACGGCGGGAGATGTGCACTCCTTTGAGTACCTTTCGCACAAGGTTAAAGCTCCTATCAGACTCTCAGAAGGGTCTGCAGGTTTTAGGCAGAGAGGAGAGGGTTTAAAGGTATTTCCATGTGAGTTAATAAGCTATTTCTACATGTTTAAATTATTGGTTGAAGAGGGAGCCATCATTGTCCCATGATTTATGGGAATGAAGAAAATACTGAAATCAACTTAAATACGTCTGGGTCTTAGATCAGGTTGGCCCTAGCCCTGGGGTGAGGCAAACCCCCATCTATGAGGATGAGCAAAAATATTACTTTACTGAATCGCTGTCTGGATCTGAGCTTCAGGACTTGCTGCTTCAGTCAGCCTTTATTAGCACCAAAGACTATGAAGGTCCCACACAAAAACACACACCTCTTCCCCTGCCTGCATCCTGCCTGCAGTAGGATCTGGCTCCTCGGCTGGAGGACCGGCTCCTCGGCTGGAGGACCGGCTCCTCGGCTGGAGGACCATCTCCTCCAGGGAGAATGCAGTTTAACGTGTAGTGTATATTGGTGTGTGTGTGCCGCGCCCCCCCCCCCCATTTTCTCCCCATGTGCTCTTGGTATTTTTGTTTTTTCAGTTTTAGGTTTACAGAGAGGAGTTAATTTATCAACAGCCTAAAACTGTTGCCAATTTTTCTTATAGTTTAAAAATCTTTCAATCTCATTGATGGCTCCCTTTCTCCTTTCTCATCTCCCAACATGCCAATCACTTTCATGCCTGTGTACCCTGGGCTGCTCTGTTTCCCCACCTGTGCCAGGTGTATGAGGCAGAGAGCCTGGACAGCTTTCCTCTGTCATTGTTTGCCCTACTTGAAAATTAAGAAAACTTTGCTTCAAGGATTTCATCTGTGGGAACCACTATTCCTGGTTGCCTTTCTCCTGTGTATGTGTAAATTCCTTAATAAATATTGCAGGGAAGGACTGTGTGCTTGCTGTCACATGTACGGTTCGCTAAAGAAGACCATACCGAATTCTGGTTTAGCAAGAGAGTTTATTAGAAATGGCCGAGAAACAGCCAGGCTGACATGGATGGCATCAGTGACTTTGGGGGTTGGGAGAGCATTTTTATATTCCGGGATCAGAAGAACCAGAAAGGGGAGTGGAGGAGGGGTATCAGAAAGTACTAGCTAGGTGTGTTTAGTGATAATCTGGCGGGCAAGTCCCAACAGCCTCAGGGTGGGGCAGAAAGTCCTTGCAGGCTTTAGCAATGCAAAATCTCTTCAGGGAGGCACCCGGGGCTGCTGCTTTCTCCTCATAGAGACCTCTTTTTTTCCTCATCCCACCATTACACCCTTTAGCTCTAACAGTTACTGCGTGTCACTCTTGGCAGAGGGGGAAAGCTTTCTGCTTTCCAGGGTCAGTTCACTCACTTCCTGTATTTGAAAAAATGTTGTATGAGGCAAACCCTACGGCCAGGGCCAGGCTCAGGTAGTCCAAAAGGGGGCTTTTCTCCATTGGTGTCTAGAGTTGTCATCTGAGGGAACTGTGGAGATCTGCACTTGCTAGTCACAGAACATTGGAACTAGAAGCCTTTTTACCCTGTCCAGGTAGGGAGACCGGGGCCCACCCTCCTTTCCTTCCTTCCTTCCTTCCTTCCTTCCTTCCTTCCTTCCCTCCTTCCCTCCTTCCCTCCCTCCCTTCCCTTCCCTTCCCTTCCCTTCCCCCCTTCCCTTCCCTTCCCTTCCCTTCCCTTCCCTTCCAGATGTGAGAGGATACCACTGTCGATAAGAAAGTGAGCTCTGGATCAGGCTGCCAGTAGTCATATCCCTTCTTACTCTGACCTGGATAAACTACTAAACCCCGTGTCTCAGTGTAAAATAGGGCTAATGATAATACTTTGTAAAATGAAGCAATTCCTGTGGTGCATGTAGCACAGTATTGGATACTTAGTATGCAGATGTTAGAAAGCATTATGTGCCAGACCTATGGTAGGTATTAATGCATTCAGCAAATGTTTAATAAGTGTACAATGTGCCAAACACTGTCTTAGGCTCTGAAATGACGCAATAAATCAAAATTGCCCTATCTCATAGGACAATGTGGTAGGAGAGGTGGACAGTAAACAAGTAAATTATTTACCAGGAGTGGTCAAGAAATTCACAGAATTAAGGGGAAGAAGGGTAAAAAAACCCAATCTATTATTTTTCCATTTCAACATATTTACTCTTAAGCCTAATAATCTTTTCAGATCTCTCAATAAGTTTATACCCTAAGAAGAAAATGTTTTGTTTTTGCCCTCAAATTGTAGCTTTAATCTCATCCTTGTCTGTAAATTGCTTCCCTTGAAACTGTTTTTTCATATTTAGGAACAAGTAATAATCATATGGAGCCAGGTCTGGACTGTAGGGAGGGTGGTTTAACGTTTGGAAGCCACAGTCATGAAAAGTAGCCAACATTGCTCTTGTGCATTGGCGTGTTGTGCAAAA
>PVKE010041888.1:0-13972 GCA_004027555.1 Craseonycteris thonglongyai | reverse complement strand
AAAAGACACGAATCCTCTCATGTGGCCCATTCTGGATGTAACGCTTATTATTTCTGTAATGATAGCTATTTCTGTTCTACTCTTCATGTCTTCAGAGTCAGGGATGATAAGTGTTCCAGCTATGACTAGCCCTGGTACATGTCACTATGTTTTGTACATAGATAAGTGAGGATGTTACTTCTACAGTACAAGTGAAAGACGATGGTATAAATAAGATGATAGTGGTGGGGTAAGAATTTCAAACTTTACTGTGACAGTAGAGCCACAGGACTTCCTGATCACACTACCTGTGGGAATAGGAAATAAAGGCTTGATCAACTGGATCTGTGATGGTACTATTTCCAGAGATAGGAAGGACTAGGGAAAACAGATTTGATGGGAGAAAAAAAAAATATCAGGAGATATATTTCCATTATGCTAATTTTTACATAATCAGACTAGAATAGGGAAAAGGAATTAATGATGTGTCTTTGATACATCTGAAAAAAACTTCTACAAGAAATCTATTGAGAGCCTTAAATGGATTAAAGTTAAGACTCAAAAACCAGTGTTTTGCTGTTGAGTTGAATTCTGCGTCCCTCTAGCAGTTCTGGCAACCACACTAAGCCTGTTGCTTAGGGTGCATCATCCTGCTTGAGGAAGGAGGCCCTAGGAACGCACCAACAGCAGCATTGCCGCAGCTGAAAAGGCACAGCTAATGTGTAGCCACCACAGCAAACAAGGAAAAGCAGTTTTCAGCTCTAAGACAGATTCTCTGATGTGAATGTCTCTGTCTTTAGCTTCCTTCCATTAACCCCTCAGGCTTCCCATTTGCTGAACTACACAATATAGTAAACCTTTTGTTCAGCTTGTCTTTGGGCCTCAAAGATTCAGACTCTCATTACCAATCCTGCTCCTTCATTTTGCCTGTTTTCCTTTCACATCCGCTCCTTGCTGATGCTTTTAAAAAGTCCTTAGTGTTTTCAATACTGCTCCCTGGACCATAGGTTCTCTGCCACTTAGGTTCTCTGCAAGATAGCCCTTACATTCCAGCCCTGTTCTCAATCGCACCTTTGAATTAAATCTACCAGCTAGATACCAGTCCAGTCTCTTTGTACATCCAGTATCAGAGCAAACTTACTTGCAGGGAAAGGTAATTATAATACAGCTACTGCTCTAATCTTCTATGGTTCTGTAATCTGAGCTACTGCCTCCAGCGTCCTGTATGAGTATAGGATAACTAAGTTTTTTGTATTGCTTTTTCCTCCTGTCAGTAAAGTTCACTGTGACTTCCTAGCAGAGAAAAAAAGTTTATTTTAAAATTCACACATTAAAACTCTCTGCTTCCTGTGGAGAGGAATAATTTCAGCCTCAAATAAAATGTAATTTTATGTACATAAGATGTTAGTGATGCATTTCTCTTAATTACAGACAGTGACAAGTCCCATAATTTGTTTTGCTGCAAAGTCAAAAATTATCCTCAAATAAACAATTTCTGTGTTTCAACATGACAATTAGAATAATATTCGCATCTCGTAACCTCTGATGCCAGGATGTTGTTTTTTTTTCCCTTCCACGTGTAATATATGATCTCCATGACCATTTATACACTGAATACATGAACGTAGACACAATCCCAAAGAGTGTTAATCAGTCATACCTTAGCATTTCATCAACATCAGGACAAATTCCTAAGTACCCGAATCTTATTCTTCCATTTGCCAGTATTAGTATATTGCACTTTCCCTGCTGATATGCCAAAGAAATGTAGAAAATAGAATGGTAGGTTTTCGGGGGAAAAACAGAAAGGCAAAAGGAAACATGAAACAAAAGTAGAGTTAAAATAGATGGGAGACATTGGACGAGTGAAATAAGACAAGCAAAGTAAAGAAAAGAAGGCTGAGGGCTCTATGAGTCCTAAGGGGAAAATACACATACCGTGTTCTCTTTCACACTGAAATTGAATTCGAAGACTTTTTCTCACAGTGTGTTGTCTTTCTCTTTCAGCTGTCATATAAAATATTTCAGGGTGACAAACTGCTCCTTTGAGTAACATTTTAAACAGGTGTATGACTTTCAGATCTTGGTAAGGTTGATTCTAGGAAATATTGTGATGTAAGAGAAATGTGTTTGAGACAAATGTGTGCCTCTCTTTTCAAAGTTAGTCCCTCTGTGTCCCTGCATGTTTTTATTTCCTCCTGACCTACAGTCCTCACAGCTGCTCTCCTGCCTCCATTTCAATGCACAAGTCACTTAACACTCTAACAGGAACATGTGGGGCATCTGCAAAATTAAACAAAATGTAAAAGCACATAGTTGACAGCTGTGCCACTCAGATTTGCAGCGAGGACTTGGCCCCACGCTCCAGCTGCTGCATGTTTCTCTACCGCTGTGTTTCCATTGAGGTTATGCTTCCCTCAGACTCCTCGTAGCTAATGAATAACTGAGCACAACGTGGGGACATAAGCAGTCTTATTACAGACAGATACAGGAGTTTCAACAAGAGACTGTGACTCAAGTACCCCTTGTATGTTTGGACAAGCTTTTCTTGGAACCATGCTTTGATCAAGAATCATTCTTCTCAACCCTCTTTCCCTCCTCCTTTCCTTTCACAGGTCTCAGACCAGTATAATGGTATGGTCATTCTGCTCTTTTCCTGCCCCCTCCTACACTAAATGTCTTGAATGTCTAATTCTGTGTTTGTCTTTGCCATTTGGTCGTCTTAAGCTAATACAAATGGTCTTAAGACATTTGAGGAAACAGATGGCAAAATAAAGATTTTGGACTTGGTAATTAATTGCTTGGAAAAAAAAAAAAGGAGACACAATCAGGAATGGTAGGAGGGGCACCAATAGAATATGATACAAGACGGAATCCCAAATGTGAAAGATTTCTCTGTGCTACCTGGGGGAATGGTAGAAGGCTTCGCCTTACAGGTGCAAGGATTAAGGCATTTGAAATAATTGGGTGACAAGGCCTAACGAAGTAGCAATATTGCTTGGTTACTGCTAACTCGCTAGAGGGATGATGAAAAACATGTTGGTGGTTAATAAGCAGTTAAAGGCTGATGATGAGAGCCAATGGATCTCCTTGGTTAAGAGCAGAAACTGCTGAAGATCAGACTGAAAATCTGATAGAATCACAGATTATCCAGAAGTATTTTAATGTTCATTGAAAGCAGATATGTAATGTTAAAGTCCAGGTTCTGGTTGGGAACTACTGGGTCCTGACACTTGGGATGGGAGCACCTATATGGGACCCCTGAGAATAAAGCAGAATCTCTTGAACTTTCAGTGTTTGCAGAAGTGCCCATTATTTCCTAGTAAGCCTTCACAGTACACTGTGCTGAAGAATCCTCTCTAACACTAGAAGACGACTGTCTCCCTTAGAAGCTGCACCCACTAGAACTAGAGTTAATTCCAGGATAACCAGTCTAGGAACCCTATAAACCTTATAAGGAAGAAAAGAGATACCAATAAAAACAAAGATAGGGATTAAATGGGTTCAGTGACCTATACCAACCAGATGGTCTCAACATGCCTTGCTCTCTCAAGGCTAGGTCCTTGGAATAGCTTCTAGTGTGGAATGGCGGCACAAACAGACATTCAAAGTCCAAGTGGGGTGGTGAGGAACATCTAATTGCTCAGGTTCACCTCAAGAGTCAACTGGCATTCATGTCCTTTCAATGACTTCCTCCAGTAAGAGAAGCACTGCTTGGAAAAAAATTGGAGGGTCTGTATTATTTGTGTCTGTCTATCTATCTATCTATCTATCTATCTATCTATCTATCTATCTATCTATCTATCTATCTATCATCTATCTAACACATTTATCTATCATCTGTCATCTAGTTATCATCTATCTACCTTTTTATGAATATGAGTATAAAGGAATCTTCTTTGAAAAGTAACCCCTAAGGCTGTTATAATGTTTTTGGAAAAGCTAATGCCTAAAGTGCTATGATGTAAATATATACCTACAATTGAAATATTTAGTAAAAATAGCTAATGTTTATTTAGGGTTTTTTATGTATAAGCACCATTCTCAATGTCCTATATAAATTAATGCATTTACTCTTCACAAAAATCTAATGATCTACTATTATTGTATTAAGCAGTCTTTGCAGGGAAAAGAGGACACACGGAAGGCAAATAATTTGTATGATACATTAAAAGATGGGGGAGTAGTTTAAATACCATGAATGTAGTAAAGTCACAAGGGGTGGTGCTACATCCTGGACATTTATCACAATGGGTCACAGATTTGAAAAATGTCTGGAAGCTATAAAGGGTCCTCATTCTCAAACCTAAATGTGATGCTTTAGGTATTGAGAATGAGTGAAAAGTACTGATTCCTATTTAAGATTTATTGTTTTGACAGAGCAAAATAGAGACAGAGACAGAGAGAGAATGGGGAGGTCACAGAGCAGTCTCCACGGTTGTATGGCATTAGTTTTTCCACAGTTTCATTTCACACAGGTAGATGGGGGCCATGCAGAGTGGGAACTGGGCTGAGGGCCTCCCACATGGGTGGAATGCTCCCACAAGCTGGGGGCCAAACTGCAGGGTCTTCTATATGGAAGCTCGCCTGGACAGAAACCGAACTGTCCCCCCCGCCCCCCTGCCACACACACACAGACACACACATGGAAAGGACACCACAGTTCAGCATATGGGTCCGCACAGGCCGGGGACAGGCCAGGGACTTTGACCACGGACATTGAGGCTGCAAAATAAGCACTCAACCCTCTGAGCCATCCCTGCATCCTGGAAACAGTTCCTGTTTAACTTATAGGGTTTGACTTATGCCACTGGAAAGATGGACATCCCAATTATTTAAGGTACGTAATACTAGACAAAAATCAGATTTAAGAAAATATTGATTTGAGGCAAGATTAAAGACACATATTAGCAGTCAGCCACACAAAGGTTTGAAGCTTGTAGAAATCTATATCAGAGACAAAATTTTGAGAGCCAACACATACGTAAAAAAAAAAAAAAAAAAAGGGAGGGGGTAAAAGTTAAAAAAGTTTAAGCATATGACCTGTATAATCCAATGCAAAATAAGTAATTATACTCCTGATATTTTAAACAAGATATTTCAACTAATCATTAAAGTTGCCTTTAAATATATCACATAAAATACTCTAAATTCTTGTTAGGTATTACATGTATTCTTTAAACTTGTGAAGTAAAATCTGTAGAAATACCTAGGGATGACTTCATAATGCTTAGTTTTATAAACTATCTAATAATATCATAATCTACAACCGTTTCTTTAAATATTATGGTTAAGATTTAGCAATACACAATTTAAAACTTGCCACATTGATAGAAATAATGGCTCTTATAATTATGGAAATTATAACAGCACTTGAGAATTGATTAGTCTATAGAGAAACAAATATTCCTGATCTCCATAATGCAAAATGAAATATATTATATCATCACTTAGGTTTCATATTTTCCTACTACTTTCAATCACTGTTTATATAGATTGAGATAAATTGTGGCTATTTCTTTAAAGAATGGATGACTTCATTCTGTGCTACTGGTTATTTGTATAACCCCAGGAACTTTTAATTCAGCATAAATGCAAGTGGTTCAGATCTATATCCAATATGATAAAGAAATTGACACTGAGGTTGTCACTGAGATGCCTCAAGTTTGATGATCCTTCTTAAATATAAGATATCATTATCAGTTCAGGGTCACCCAAAAGGAAATTGTGGAACTACCAAAAGTATCACATTACTAATTTTCTCAAGAGACATTATCTAAGTTTTCCTATAGTTAGTAAGTCTTTTATTCTGAATCTAAAAATAAAGTGAAACATATAATATTTAGGTTTGTTAAAGTAACTAAACTCATTGATGACTCTTAAGGAAAAAATTATCTTTTCACTCATATATTTAAACCAAAACTAAAAAATGGAATATTTTCTTTTAAATGATTGCACTTTAGTTGTATAGGAACTAGATTATATCTGATCATTTAGTAATAAAACAAGGGGATTCTGGGATAGCTCAAGAGGTTGAACATTTGCCTTGTAACCGTGAGGTCTGGGGATTGAATCCCAGTCCGTACCCATGCAAACCCATTTGCTAAACTGTGTTACAACTGTAACCTCTGGGATGGTAGTGAAGGTTCTCACCTCCCATGCAGGAGGTCCCCAGTTGAGTTCCCACCCCATGTGGCCCCATATCCACCTGTGTGGAATGAAATCATGTCACAACTAATGATGTACAACTATGGAGACTGCTCTGGGCCCTTCCCCTTTCTCTTTTTCTCCATCTGCCACCTTCTTTCAAACATTAAAATAAATCTTAAAAAAATAACAATAATAAAATAATGCCTAAAGTATAGTCACTTTCTAAAAAGATGGTTATCTTTCCAGTGTAATAAACACTTGCTTGTATGCAATACATTTGATAATTTAAAAATATTCAAATCAGTAAAAACAATAAAATGAAAAATTCATTAATAAGCTTGTAAAAAAACAATGTAAATATATGTGCATATGTATGTGCACATACACCTATATGGGCATATATATTAGCTTGGAGTTGGAAATAAACTAAATTTATTAATTCAGAATAAAATAGGTGGGTCATTTATACACACACATGCTATATGGAAATTGTTTTTTATCCTGGAATAAAGAAGATGCTAAACGTTCTCTGGCTTTATTTATTTTCAGCCAATAGAAATAATATACTATGTGTGCATGCACAAGATATTTACCATGTAGGGTGGAGTTAAATTCATTCTAAGAATTTGCAAAATAATATCACTATTTCATTACACTGAACATAAATTACATGAGCAAAAAGGTCCTTGCAGTTCCTTTATAGTCAGTCATACTATTGATAGTGATTAACTGCAGAGTGTAATATGTTTAGTTCTAGGCATCTGCAACAAACTTCTTATATTTATGAAATAGAATCGTGTCTTAGAATACTGTTTTAATTATGAGGCAATTGTGTCTTTCATCATCAAGTAGTTACAAATTTGTTACTATCTTGAATATTCTTTAATTATTTAATTAATTAAAATTACTATTAATTTAAAATTAATATTGTTTTAATTATTTCAATTGTGTTTTTCATCAGTAACAAGCTATAAAACTGTTCTGTTTGTTACATTATTTTCTTAAAGGTTTATTTTATTGTTTTTGACATAGAGAGAGGCAGACAGAGAGAGACAGAGAGAGAGAAGGGAAAGGGCCCAGAGCAGTCTCCATAGCTGCAGGTCATCAGTTTTGTACACAGTTTCATTCCACACAGGTGGGCGGGGGCCATGCAGGGCAGGAACAGGGCATGAGGGTCGAACCAGGAGCTGCCCACATGAGAAGCTCACCTTGGTGAGAAACAAACTGGGGCCACACCCCAGATCAGCATTTGGGTCCACACAGTCCAGGGCCTGGATTCAATCCTAGACCCCAGGGTTGCAAAGTGAGCTATCAATCTGCTGAGCCATTCCAGTATCCCCTATTTGTTACATTAACACTGCCCCCTTGGTTGTGCTAAATCGTATTTTAGTGACTTAAAATTTCTGAACCTCCCAAATTTGTTAACAACCTACACTATTTGAGAAGGTGTTACTCATGGAAGCTTTTCTCATGTTACTAGACAGATGGAACAGTAGTAAATGGCTACAATAAGAATTTTTTTTTCCCCATGGAGAGATATTCTAGGGTATAATCTGATGATTTGGGTCCAGGGGTGTGCTCCTCCTCCTTCTCCCCCACCCTCTCCCTTCCCCCTCCCCCTCTTGCTCCTCCTTCTTTTTTTTTTTTAAATTTAATCAATACTTCAAGAATATTTTGGGGAAGCCGGGATGGCTCAGTGGGTTAGGCGCTCACTTTGCAGCACCGGGGACCAAGGATCGAATCCCGGCCCTGGCCCGTGCGGAACCATATGCTGAACTGGGAGCTCCCCTAGTTCAGTTCTCTCTCTGTCTCTGTATCTCTCTCTCTCTCTCTCTCCTCTGTCAAAATAAATAAATAAATAAAATATATATTAAAAAAAAAGAATATTTTAATTGAAGTTTAACAAATATAACTGCTTGAAAACACTCAAACCATGGGGTTATTTATTTTATTATTTTATTACAGTATTAACAACTAATTTCTGAGCAACCTTTTGATTCTATATCAAGCAATTGAGTAGATGCAAATAGTCTATGTTCTACTAGCAAACTGAGCTTGTAATGCCAGGTCCAACTTACTGAATCACATATATCAGAATCTAAATAAACAAAAGGAATTGCTACCCAATTTTGTTACCAAAAATCTTTAATATTTCCAAGGCTCTTACATTATTATATGACTCAAACAGAAAGCTACTATACCCCAGTTTGCAAATGAAAGAATGATTGCATTATTACAGCCTGGTATTTCACTTATGATTTATTTACCTGGGTTGGGTGTTGCATTTTAAAAGATTATGAGTAATACTTATCTCAATAACATCAAATGGTTTCTCAAATTACATATACATTTGATCCTCATCATCTCAATGATAGCTCTGTGCCATGTTCCATATAATGGAAAGGAAATTAATACTAAAAAGTAGAGTAGCTCCTCTAAGGATTAACTTCTTTAAGTATTATAGCCAAAATATGAGAATCCTCTGATACTTAATCCAAGATTTTTTTCATACTACAAAGAGGATATTTTACTAATAGCCATAAAAATTTAAACCTATTCTTGTTTGATTAACCATATTCTATTTAATTGTATAGACCATAGTTTCTTAAACTATAGTACAGTTTCATTTATTATTTATTGATAGTTAATAGTTATGTGAATTTAAAATTTTGAGCCTCATAATAAGGTATATTTTTTTATGAAATTAAATTTTTGAATAAAGTAAGCTTGTATTACTGAGAAGTGGGAAAGTGTTGGATGAGTTTAGCATAATTTAGCTTATGTCAACTGCATCACCTTCCCTTATCCATTAATTATTAGTTATCTAACCCCAGTCACTTAGCACAGAAGCCACTGAGCACTTACCCAGGGGGGTACCAAAGAAATGTATATATGT
Source organism: Craseonycteris thonglongyai (assembly GCA_004027555.1). Lineage (NCBI taxonomy): Eukaryota > Metazoa > Chordata > Mammalia > Chiroptera > Craseonycteridae > Craseonycteris > Craseonycteris thonglongyai. The sequence goes on along the minus strand of PVKE010041888.1, from coordinate 4,947 downwards.
ATAAAACAATATTATTTATGTATTACTTTTCAAAGTTGAATTGAATTACTGTAGCAATGTGTAGTATGATGTTCACTCAAAAGATGGCATTAATCAAATAAATGATAGCTAACATCACCGTGCGACAGGCAGGACAGTCAAAAACAGTGGTGGAAGCATGGTTGTCATTGGAGAAGCACAAGAACATTTGGAAGTGGTTATTTAAAATTCAAGAACATTGTGGAACTACAACAATATTGCAGGAGTAAGTATGCAACGGAACCTCCAACATCCCTAACAATTGAATGCATTTCTGATAAGTTTAAGGTGCATGGTAAACTGAAACAGCATGTGCAGCGGTACAAGTAGACACTTTAGTCAAAGTTGCTCAGGCAGTAGCTTGCCATAATCAGAAGTGTCTGGATGCTTACAGTGACCACTTTGAGTGTCTCTTGTAATTACAGAAGGCAAGTGTGACTTTACGTTTGTTAGTTGTACATAACAGAACATTATCATGAAACTAGTTTGTTTTCAATAAAATGTATGGATTGCAATTTGAAACGAGTAGATACAATTACCAATGAATTCAAATATTTATCTTACAAACTGTTGTGAACACACATATTTTATATTTTAATTTAAAATCAGAGATAATAATGGAAAGTCAAAAGGAATTTAATGTATGTATTCCAATAGCATGTTTTATAACTAGTTACATATTGTAAATCACCTATAACATTAAATGGGAAATCTATAGAATTGTATTTACTGAAGTTAAAATAGTCTGAAGTACACATTTCATGTGAGTAACTATAGCATACAAATCATGTTTCTCTGACTCCAGAACTGGGATTGTAGGATTGGCCTAGAAATGGGATTAATTCCATTTCTATGTCAAATAAAAAGTGATTTCCATACCAATGTCTCCCAACTTCTACCTTGTCTTCTCACTCAACTCCTTGGCTTTAACTTTTGCAATGACTTTCCTGTATACAGTGCCATAATCTGGGAAGTGGAGTACTAGAAACTGAAGGGGACTCTAATGTCCCTCTACAACATTATATCTGAGGGATTAAGAGGGTACTAGCTTTGTAGTATGGTGTCTTCAGTTGGACAGCAGCTGTTACCAGCCAAACTCCTCAGCAGCCAGACTACTGTCCTGGCTGTCATTGCAATGTTCTTCAAATAGTGATGTATCTCACATGCTAATATAGAATTTTATCAGGATTCACCTTGAAAGAAATCAATAAATACTATTAGTCATTTGTGTACATAAGGATTAAGTGTGACCTGTTGTAAAGATTTGAGAAATAGCTTTAGCAAATAAAATTTTATAGATAAAATATCTCATCTTCTGTAATATTTTCTAACACTATTTTTAAATCTACATTTTGTCATTGTAACCTATTCGATGGGCTAAGGCTAATATGATAACTTTTGTTTCAGTGGTCCAATGAATATTACAAATATCCCCTATTGTTGTGAGAAGGAAAACTTTCTCATTGCAAAATATTAAGTTAATATTGCTCACATTTTGAGAGAATCTTAAAATAAACCCGGCCTCAGAATTCATTGTTTTCTCCTTTGCTCTGTTCTTGTTTATAAACCACTTTCCCTCCTCTCCATAACTCATTTTTCCTCATGAGTTTGTATTCCACCTGCCTCTCCAGGAAGGGTAACAGCAGGCCTGAAATTCATATTTGTTCCTGTGGATGCTAGGAAAAAGCACGCTTAATGTGCAGAGACTGCATGCAATTCTTTATATAGAAACTTATAAGCTAATTCTAAAATTTATATAGAAGGAAACACAATCTAAAATGGTTAAACTAATTTTGAGGAAAGAAGAATAGAAGTTAAAGACTCATGCTATCTGCTTTCAAGGCTTACCATATAGTTACAATAATCAAGTGAGTGTTGTACTGGAAAAACTACAGACACAAAAATCAATGGAACATATTCGAGTGTCAAGAAATAGATGTGCACAGATATGGTCAATTAATTTTTAATACCAGTGAAAGGCAATTCAGTAAAGAAATAAATAATAATGGAAAACTTGGGGCTCAAATAATTGGTGCTGAAACAAATAATGCTGTAATAATTCAATATTCATAAGAAAAAAATGAATCTTGGTCTATACCTTATATCATAACAAATAATTAACTGAAAAATATGTAAAATCAAATACTATAAAACTTCTAGAAGACAATATCTATGCTCTGGATTAGGCAAAAAAAAAATTAAAGCTTTTTGAGGGGTAATGGAACTGTTCTATATATCTTTTATCTTTATAGCTATATGTCTTACATATCTTATGTAGGTAATACACAACTGTATTCTTACAAACTGAATTTTACAACATATTAATAATGCCTCAATAAAACTTTAGGTAATGTAGTTTTATTCATAACAGGAAAAAATGAAAATACTACAACTACCAAAATGTCCATAAATATGAAATTCATAAGTAAATTATAGCATATTCATTAAAGAGAATACTTTTCAACAATAAATATTGATAAGCTGCATATAACAGAGAGTATGCAATTTGGCCCTAATGTTGATATAATAAAATACATTAAAAAAAATGTGTTTTTATGAGTATTTATTACTTTCCTTGGGTGAGTATTTGATGAATTTTCAATTTCCTTATAATATCATGATATGGGTTCCCACTGAAAGAAATGCTATGATGTTACATCAACCTGAGTTCTTGAATGAGCCATAGATCTAAGTCAGGTGTAGTTAAGCCTATCTTTAATGGCAATGTGAACTTAAAAAAAAAAAAAGATTTATTTTTATTGTTTTTGACAGAGAGAGAGAGAGATACAGAGACAGAGAGAAGGCAGAGGGCCCAGAACAGTCTCCATAGTTGCACATCATTGGTTTTTCCACATAGTTTCATTCCACAGGTGGGTGCAGGGCTACACAGGGCAGGAACTGAACCAGGGTCTCACCCCAATGAGAACCAAACTGGAGGCACTCCTTAGTTCAGCATATGGGTCCGCACAGGCCAAGGCTGGGATTCGATCCTAGGTCCCCAGGGCTGCAAAGCAAGTGCTTAGTCCACTGAGTCATCCTGGCTTCCCTAACAATATGAATTTATGGAAAAAAAAATGTTTAATTTTCCCTTTATCATTACTGCAAGGTATAACCTCAGTTCCTGTTGATGGGTGAGCTAATTAGGCCACAGAAAGAATTAAAATAAAATAAAAGAGAATTTTAAAAGACCAAAATAAATCTTTCAAAAATAAGAATTATAAAGTTTTTTTCTTATATTTATCATCTTCAATCATTACTAGTGAAGTGGTACCATCAGAACATAAATTCTGCTATAGATTGAATGTCTGTGTCCTCCCAAAATTCATGTTGAAATCCTAATCCAAAGTGTGATGGTAGTAGGAGGTGGGTCCTTCAGGAGGTGACTAGGTCATGAGGGTAGGGCTCTCATTAATGTCTTCATAAAAGAGCTACCAGAGAGACCTCTTCCCTTCTGCCACCAGAGGATACAGTGAAAAGATGGTCAGCTATGAACCAGGAAGTGGGCCTTCACCAAATACTGAATCTGACAATCGGGAGCTTACCCAGCTGCTTCCACTGTGAGGAATACATGTCTGTTATTTATAAGCCAACTAGACCATGGTACTGTGTTATAGTAGCCATAGAGAAGACAAATTCTAATGTGTGAAACATAACATTTATACTAGATGGTCCCTCTGCTGTAGTTACAGTGGTATTAATATTATATCTTACAATAATTCCTGCTTAACTGCATATAAAAGATTGATAATTGTCCTTTCTTATTCCATATATTGAACATATAAAGAGACATTATTTGGTCCACAGACTTCTATACAGGAAGAGTTAACTTAAAGTAAATAAAAACAAATGAGAAATTAGTGACTAGTAAAGTAACCAGTACCAATAAACAGTAACTTTTTTTTCCCTCTAATACTGTTTATTCTAGGCCTTTCAGAAAATGCAGAAGTCACAGGGCTTCTAAGTGGGGCACCACAGGTAGCCCTGCTGTTGCCGCTGTTTCCCAGCATTCCACAGCTTTGCCATATGCTCAGAAATACATCAGGGCCCTTTAAAGCACATCCTCTAGCTATTGTGTCTGTGGAGGGCTCACCCCAGCCCTGCAGTCTGCAGATGACTAGAGGGCCTGCTGCTTCACTTCTTCACAAGCCCCTAGCACAGCAAGATTTGTGATGCAGGAAGTATTGTTGTAAACCTAGAGAAATGGCTGCTTGCCAAGTTTTGGAGTTTACTCAGGCTGTATCATTTATGGAAATTGATTCTCATCTTTATGTCTGGGAGGTGCTAGCAACTCTATATGGAATGTAGCCATAGGGAAAGCATAGGAGAGGTAACAAGAGAGGAAGAATATTTGCATATGTATGAAGAAGTACAAGGAAAGGGACAATTTTCTATGCAAATATTAGTAATCCCTTTGTTTTATTCAATACTTCACAATTAGTATCAGACCAAGGTTTGAGAATACATATAGTGTACTTTCCAGCTTTTCAACATGCCACAATCTTGTTATCTAGATATACCATATTTTCCGGCGTATAAGACGACTTTTGAAATGAAAAAAAGTCAACTGAAAATGGGGGGTCATCTTATATGCCGAGTATATCCCGAAAAACGTCTCGATATGCTGCTAAATGAATTTTCCAATTCGATCCCGAAAATTGTCTGGATATGCCGCTAAACAAATTTTCCAACTCGATCCCACACCAATCACTGCAAGGCTGCTCAGACCGCCTCTCTAACTCAGCCAATCCAAGCAGGCTTTTTATGCATGCAATATACATGTTCTGTACCCGAAGCTACACTGTGTTCTAGTAAAAAGCCTGCTCAGATTGGCCAGAGTCAGAGAGGCGGTCTATTATAACCTTTGAACCTTTGCTTGTTGTGATTGGCTCACCGTGGTACATACAGTTGCAGCACAGGAATGTTCTGTGT
>PVKE010041887.1:0-13974 GCA_004027555.1 Craseonycteris thonglongyai | reverse complement strand
TGCTGAACTGGGGAGTGCCCCCAGTTCAGTTCTCACTGGGGTGAGACCCCAACCCAGTTCCTGCCCTGTGCAGCCCTGCTTACCTGTGGAATGAAACTATGTGGAAAAACTAATGATGTGCAACTATATGGAGACTGTTCTGGGCCCTCCCCCTTCTCTCTGTCTCTGTATCTCTCTCTCTCTCTCTCTCTCTCTCTCTCTCTCTCTCTCCCTCTCTCTCTCTCTCGTCAAAAACAATAAAAATAAACCTTAAAAAAAAAAAAGAATTAGTACCAATGAGCAGTGCCAGGAGAGCATAATACTCAAATTTCTCAGAGATATGTATTCAATGGGCTACTTCAGGAAGCACTGACTCACTTGAAAGCTTCAGGGAAGGCTCGGGTATTTAGGGAGATAAAGACTTGACAGCATAATTTTTCAGAGTAAGTAAATGTGGAGGGAAACACCTCTGATGTGTGTTAGTGAACCCAGTAATTTGCTCTTTGACGAGAGAGGGAAACATGAGAATATAATCGTGTATTTGTTTTTAACATTGCTATAACAAGTTACCACAAACTGAATAGCTTAAAACAACACAGATTTCATTTTTATAGAGTTATAATTAGAAAGCCCAAAATGGGTTTAGCAGACTAAAATCGAGACGTTGGCAGGACTATGTTCTTTCTTGAAGATCTCTGGAAGAATCTATTGCCATACCTTTCCTATCTTCTAAAGGCCACCCACTTTCCATGGTTTGTGGCTCCTTATTCTGTTTTCAAAGCCCAACAATAGGGAACAGAGTCCTTCTTAGTCTGCCATCTCTCTGATTCTCTTCCACCTTTTTCTCTTTTAAGAATCCTAGTGATTACATTGGACTCACCTGGATAAACTATGCTAATCTCTCTACTTTAAAGTCAGCTGGTTAGCAAACTTAATTCTATCTGCAACCCTAATTTCTCTTTGCAGTATAATGTAACATATTCCCAGGTTCAGGCAATTAAGACACTGGATTATAACATATAAAGAATTTACCAGGTATTTACTTTAGGCCTCTTATGATGATAGTATACTACCTACACCATTGGGTTATATGCTAATTAAATTTTTAATGAATATAAAGAGCTTTTCAGGGTAATTCATGACATATAGTAAGCTTTCGAAACTGTTAGCTAATATTAACATTTTGGTAATCTCCTGGTAGTACTTAAATTTTTTGAGAAAGCAACTGGGCAAAAGTTCTTCCTTATATTAAATATGAAAGTGGTGAAATATAAATTATTAGCTCAAGGTCTTAAAACTTTTTAAAAAGGAAAATTTCAAATGTGTAGTTAAAGAAATAAAGCTATTTGAAAGATAACACTTCTAATGAAGAATATTTTATAAAGGGCTTACTCCTTTTTTAAGGACCTTTAAATTCCTTTGCACTATGACTAATGAAACTATAAACTATCATACAATGTTCATATTGACCAGACTACAATCAGTCCTTCCAGCTACAAAATAAGTTTTTATGTTAAGACTGGAACTTTATTTTCCTGTTACAGAGAAATAATCACGGCATAAATACTTTTGTGGTAGTCTCAAACTATTTTGAATATAGCTAGTCCCTTTCAGGCCCTGATACCCATAGTAGGATGTTCCAAGATACATCATTCATTTAATATGCAGAACTTTTTTGCCCACTTTAATCTGTAAGTAAACACTACACTCAGTTCTTTTTATTGAAAAAGCTGTGTACTAACACAGTGCCATGGTCTCTTAAGTCACCGTATTTTTTGTACTTCCCATTCACATTTCCAAACTCAGCTTTTTCCATGATCATCGGGAAAAATAATCTATTTGCTTCTCTGGTGTTCCCCAAGTCCTTACCCATCTTGGATATCTCAGACCATATACATATACCATTTTTATATAATTTTTCCATTGAATTTTATATATTTTGTAATTTTTGTCAATTCTTTAAGGCTTTTATTGCACTAATGACATCTTACAGTTATTCAACAATACTATGGATCCTTTTCATTTTCGTTTCTTTTTTCATTTTTGTGGAATTTGGAGACTTGCATCAAAAGTATAAATCTCTGCATTTGATTTTTATGTATGCATAAGTTAAAAAATCAACTTGCAACAAGCATTTTTTAAAAACGAACAATGTAGTTCCATTTACGTAATTGTATTACAGCAATGAAAATACAGTGTATGTTAATTCAAGAATAATAAACTCAAATATTTTCTGACATCTTTGTTGAGTATTATACTCAGTAATAAATACATCCCATTGTTTTTATGTTTAATGAATAAGTAAAATAAAATAAATTGAAGTTATTAACTACAATTAGAATTTACAAGATAATTGTTTAATTTCACAAAGGAAAATACCAAGTCAAAGTGGAACACAACTCAGATATGCTTTGTATCATAACATTGACATTTTGCCTCAGATTTTCCTTTTGGGGATATTTAGTGAAACCTATTATAAAACATAATATTAAAATTATTCAGGTTATATTTCATCCTAAAATTCTAAAGTCTAATGCTGCTATCTAGTGGCCATACTGAATAATTTTAAATTATTAGCTACATAATCTTCTATTCAGAATGCATAATACTACAGTACTGTCATTACATTGCTGAAAATCAGTAGAGTTGATTTATTGGTAATCGTCTAGAAATACCATTTCTAAAAATTGGACTATGCTTGATTATAGACAACAAGGCAAAAATTATTCCACTGGGAATGCAGCATGCTTTATTAATAAACATTTATGCTTTTCATTATGAATAAAATAATGTTTAAGTATGGCAATACTGAACAAAGAAGATTTCAGATAAATACTAGAGCACAGTTAAGTAATGATTCACTAGATATTATAGTAAAACATAGCTTCTTCTGAATATTGAATAGATTACTCTTGATTTAAAAAAATTAAGGACTTCCATTTTTTTTTTAAGATTTATTTTATTGTTTGAGAGTTGTGTGTGTGAGAGATAGAGAGAGGGGAATGTCCCAGAGCCATCTCCATATAGTACAGCATTAGTTGTGATATAGTTTCATTCTACACAGATAGATGTGGGGCCATGCAGGGTGGGAACTGAACTGGGGGCCTCCTCACTGTGGTTACCAATTGTGCCACAGTTCAGTATATGGTTTTGCACAGGCCAGGGCTGGGATTTGATCCCTGGACCTTGCAGTTGCAAGGCAAACACTCAATCTGTGGAGCTATCCCAGCATCCTTCATTCATTTTATATCCAGAGACTTTCAGTGGCAGTACAAACTGGGTTAGATTTTAACCCAAGCTATTTACAGGACATATAAGTTCAAATAAATTATAAGGTAACCTTTTCAGCTTGCTTTTGGTATATTGAAAATTCACCTTATAAATGAAAACTGAAATGTATTGAAATTTAAATTATTCACAGTGAAGAAAAAGAAGGAAAGTTACCATTTTCCTGATGTAATAACAGATGTTAGGTCAAAACTGAAAAGAATGTAGTGGTTGGTTGGTCTAGCCTTCTTTAATGGCTTTATTTTGTCAACACTACTGGAAAGATCACTCTCAAACAGAACAATTAGTAAGGAAAAAATGTATTTCCCCATATCTTGAGATTTGACTCTGCTGTTTCCACACAGAGGGGCCAGAAAAATGACCATATTTTGTTGTTAATGGGTATCAGGAGAGTTCTACTATTTGATTTTTACCACCCAAACATCTTCTACTTACAAAGAATGAACACATACATGCACACATACATGCAATGCATGCATACTCACAGAGTTCAAATTTTTACCTGGGCTACAAGGAACATACTATTTAGTTTCTCTCCTAGGGTAGTTTAACACTGATTACCCTGATAATCAATTTAATCTCCAGGATTTGACATTTTCTGGAGACAGACCTGTGATATTTATTACCATTTTAAATGTATATAATTTACATAATGTTCTATAAAATTAGTGCATATTTTAATTTTTACACATAAGTGTTAAAATGTGCCATGCTTATGATTATTATATTGGATGCTTTGTGGACTTTTCCTTAAATTCAATCAATGAATTTAAATTAAAATTATGATTTGGTTTTTGTATACTTTTATGCTTGCAAGTCATTAAGGCACCATTCCTTGAGATTTGTCAACAATAAGGCAGTTGTACAGTATCATAAAGGATGCTTTTGTAAACTTCACTTGAAGGGAAATCATGCCTATGTAGCAAAGAGCTTCATGATGTTATTAATAAACGAATTACTCTGAAGATACTGGAATATACCCCAAGTCACATGTAATCAACTACTTCATCAAACATGGTAAAAACAGAATATTTATTTCAAAACCATTGAATTCTGAGGTAAAGCTAACTGAATTTTTTAGTATAATCTTGAGGAAAAGATTTGTTAGACCACCAAGTGAAAACTTGGACAGAACATGTGCTAATATGAAATACCAGCTTGTTATTACTTTAAATTAAAGAATGACTGGACAACATCCTTTTTGAATATCACACAAATATGTAGAGTACTCATCAGCAGTGGTGCACAAAATGAGGAGTTCTGAGACAGGTTTATAATAACTTTTGTTCTACATATATTATCTTTATTCTCATATGAATTAAGTTATCTTTGTTAAAAAAATGATTAAAGAAGGCAATTTAGGTAATACAACCAAACTTTAACACCTCATGAAAGACGTAGGCTTTTTTCAGAGAACTACAAAATGAAATAGAAGGCGAGAAGGTTTTATAGGATGAAGGATAAAGAACAAGGAAGAGACAAAGAGAAAATATCTGATTGAGTGGCATCACATAGTCAACTTTGTTTGGGTGAAAAATCCAGAGTTAGCTGGGCATTTGGGAATTGACTGAATGACTAAACTGTGTTTCTGGTCAAGAGGAGTTTTAGAAGGATACGGAAGTTTTCTAAGTTTAGATTTGCTTATGAGGTACCCCAGGGCAGGAACAACTCCATCTAGGGGCTTAGAAAGGTATTTTAACAGTTTCCCTTTTCTCATTATTGTTTTGACCATTCAAGAGGTTTGATCAAAAATATCGGTCTTAGAGTGACCGATTGCCTTTTCAAATCTTAATGTAGTATTCACAAGAGATGATGTCAAGCTCCTGCTCTTGGAGCTGGTTATGTTCTCTTTTGTCATTTCAGTTGGAGAAAGATCATCCATTGGCTGATCAATGGCTTCTCACATGCATTTAAACCTTTTGAGAGAATGCAGTGTATTAGGAAGACAATAATAATTATTAGTAACAAAATAATTTCCATGGTTTGGCGAGAACTCCTGAACCAGAGTCCCCATCACCCACACCAGTTGGAATTAAATAAGTCAAGAAGTGATCCTACAAAGGGGAATAGTTATTTAAATCTAGGTTGGATTGTTCATGTATGTCATGTAATTGTGTCCCTACTTTCCCAGACATGTATTCATAGAGCTTGTTTCAGAGAAGCTGAAGCATGAATCAGCATAAATCAGGGAGAAGTTGGTGCTGGGCAGAAAGAACTACAGGATCACCAGCATCATAGCAAATCTAATAATCAATTGGAGGTTGGATTACTCTCCTTAGCAATGTCCTGAGGGGTATGTGAACATTGGCATTATCTTCCCAAGCCAGAGCAGGGCATAAGGTGGACAAAATAACCATAAAGACCTTCATTGTGTAAGAATTAGAAAAATAATGGTCAGACAGGGAAGGTGGAATGGGAAAAAAGTTCTTGACTCCACTTGATTAGAGATCTGAGGAAAAAGTAATCTGCCTCAATGTCAGCTAGTTATCTTTCAAAATAATTTGATTTTGAAATCAACAGATGTCATGTAGAACCTTCTTCTGCTATGATATACTTGTATAAGGGCACTCTACTAAGATCAGAAGACATAGCAGCTCTACCTTCTACATAGAAACAAACACAGAGAGGCAGCCAAAATGGGGAGTCAAAAAAACATGTTCCAAATAAAAGACTAGAACAAAGCTCCAGAAAAAGAACTAAAACCGATGAATATAAATAACCTATCAGATGCAGTGGTCAAAACATTTCTTGTAAGGATGCTTCATAAACTCAGGGAGAATTTCAACAAAGAGACAGAAAACATAAAAATAGAGATAGAAAACATAAAAGAACCAGTCAAATAAAAAATTCAATAACTGAAAGGAGGAACACATTAAAGGAATCAACAGATTAGATGAAGCAGAGGATCAACTCAGCAATTAAAAAGATAAGGTAGCAGAAAACACCCAACCAGAAGAGCAAAACAAAACAAAAAACAAAAAAAAAAATCTAAAAAGTGAAGATAATTTGGCACAACATCAAGCATATCAACATTCTCTTCATATGGGTGATTGAGCTTCCTCCATATGTAAGAACCAAAAATGTGAGTGCCCCAGTCAGGCAGAAAACCAATCCAAGTTCTCACGACATAACCAAGAAGGCAATATCTGTCCCTGGGAGAGCAAGACTCAATAACCAACGGGCACCCCAAAACCAAATTACCAAAAGTCTGAATTTGGAAAATAAGGGACAGTGTGAAATCTTACCTTTTGTCAAATGACAAAAATGAAACAATTTAGAAAGGAGTTTGATATGCTTTATTCCGTGGATTAGGGAAGTACAGTATGCTTTACAAACAGTGAAGCACTGTTCCCAAGGGACTTTGGGGCAGGAGGGCATTCCGTAGAACAGTGGCACCCAAACTTATTGGCAACAGGGACTAGTTTCATGAAAGCCAATTTTCCCACAGACAGGAGGGAGGGGCTGGGATGGGCATGAGCAGCTGATTCTCTTATGAGAATCCGATGCTGCTGATGATCAGAAAGCAGATGGCACTCATGAAGTAATGCGAGCCATGGGGAGCGGCAATAAATACAAATGAAGCTCTTCCCTGCCCCCTCAGCTTACCTCCTGCCATGTGGCCAGGTTTTTAACAGGCCAAGGACCAGGTGTTGGGGACCCCTGCTCTAGAACATCAGAAGATGTGATTTGAAAACAGGACATGATTGACAGGTCTATTTTCTAGGACAAGATAAATTAGCTAAAGCTGAATTGGATAATTGTGATCAAATTGCCTTGACAGGTATTTCCCTTAAGTGCCGGCTGAGTTAGGTTTAGCTTTGTAATGTGGGATAGCCAACTAGGGTAGGGTAGCCTCTATTTTGAGGGTCTTGATCTCTAAGTTAACTTTATCTCAGCCTTTCTTGAGCAGGCACTGCAGAGATCTAGGAATGCTGACTCTGGTAAGAATTCTCACCCCTACAGGAAGCAAGGATGGCTCTGGGAGTTAAGAGCTCATTTTGCAGCCCCAGGGACTGAGGATCAAATCCGGGTCCTGGCCTGTTGAGACCCACATGCTGAACTGGGATGTTTCCCATGTGGGAGGCCCCCCAGTTTGGTTCTTGTTCCTGTGGTTGGCCCCTGGCTCAAAGGGGGTTGTTTCCCATGTGGAGGCCCCCAGCCCCTGCTTGGCCCCCAGACCACCTGTGTGGAATGAAACTGTCAAAAACTGATGACGTACAACTATGGAGACTGCTCTGGGCTCTCCCCCTTCTCTCCGTGTCTCTCTGTCTCCATCTCTCTCTGTCTCTGTAAAAAAATAAAAATAAATCTTAAAAAAAAAGAGTTCTCACTCTTCACTGGCTTCTGTCAGTTTTCCTAGGATCCAATCTGCAGACTCCAAGATATCTAGTAGCCCTGATATCTACTAGAAATTAGCAAGAATTTTCATTAATTTTAATTTTAGCTTCCCCTCAAATGTTTAAGGAAATAACTGGTAGTAGTTTACCTGAGAATCCCTGAGAGTAACATCAGCCCTGGGAGTGATCTATAAGAGAGCCCTCTCTTGAAGGTAGAATGGTAGTTGGTGTTAGAGGATTTTACAAAACCTTGGAAAACAATCTTTTTCTTTTTTCTTCCTTTTTTATTTTTCCTTTTTTTTCAGTGTACTGGTTGGTTGCAAATGAGACATCAGTTTCTGGGCCAGGTATTTGATAATTGGAGCCATAGAAGAGTGCAACAGAGGAAGCCTGGGTACTTTAAGTTTCTGGCCTTGGAACTGTTGCACTTGTAAGGCCAATAACTTGGTGGATTTTTGTTTTCAATCTTGTGAACTCTTCAGAGTGGAGAGGCAATTCAGACAGCATTAGTAGTAGACTGTGAGCACTTATGTAAAGGAGAATAGAAGGAACTAGTCAAGAGTCATGTCAGTCTTATAGTCTGTTTTAGGTCTCTAATTTTCATTAGCCTTTTGCAATGAATCTTTTAATGAAGCTGTTTTGGAAGTGTGAAGACATATGGAGGCTTCTGCATGCCAACTGAAATAGGTATACCATTCTGTTGGTTAATTTGGAAATTCTTGTTTTCAAGTGCATTTCTTAAGTGAACAATTTTGCTTTGTTGGGTTGTTTTCCATAATGGCTATTCAAGGTTTTGTAAGATTTTGCCATTTTGGTAGATATCTACAGCTTCTGTTATTGCGGATCTTAGACAGAAAATAAGTATTTGTGCCAAAAAGTGGTGCACTCAATTATTTGAAACGTGAAGATCCTGTTTCTTTAGCTGAGCCCTGGGTCTCTTGGAGCCAAATTAATAACTAAGATAGATATAACACAGGGTTGGGAATTTTGTGATGTTTTACTGTATAGCTCTGTTTGGACTGAGTCCAAGTTGTTTCAAGATTTGTGTCTGAGAAGCCACAAGCCCAAAGAACACACCAGGTGGCTGAGTGTGAGACAAAGATTTACTCTCTGTTGGTGGCTGGCCAGAGGGGTAGTGATATGCATCCAGGCAGAAAAGAAGCTAGGCTATAGTGGTACAGCAAAACAAAGAGCATTTGAGGGAGAAATCATCTGGCAGGCCCTGCAGGCCTGCTCCCATGCACACAGAAGCTGGGAGACCTTGACTGCTGGCCATGGTATGGAACAGGCTATCTGATAAGCAGCATTCGCATGGAGCTGGAGGACCTAACTGCCTGTAGGTTCTTTTGCCTTTGGGCCTGGTCCCCACAACCTCATTACAAGGAAATTTTTGTTCCTTTCTTTATTGTTAAATTTATTGCAGTGACATTGGTTGGTAACAATTCGATTAGTTTCCAGATGTACAAATCTACATTTCATCACCTATGTATTGCATTATGTGCTCACCACCCAGGATCAGCTTTCCTTCTATCATCACAAGGAAATTTTTTAACCCATTCTGTGACCAACTTATCCTAGCCTGAGAGTTTTAGAGTTAGGTGGCCAGTGCCCTAACAACTTTTATGTGCTCAACTTGTGCCCACCTATTTTGCAGCTTTGGCTAAGTGAGTCCCATTAGCAATAGATCTATGATTCTTTTCACAGTGTTTCTTTATAGTAACAGACACCAGACACCCTGCTAGTTTAGTAGTCTGATTTACACCTACCGGTACTTAGATTTTGATTTTGATGCTCAAAACAATAAAATTGTTATATTAATTTCTTTTCCCAAGTTCCCCAGAGGCTTATGCTGTATCTTAGGTTTTGTGAGTCCTCTAACAGCTGCCAACCATTGTAAACTCCCAATATAGCTATCCCAGCTATTATCCTGGACCACAGATCCTTTCTGAGAACTCTCATAAACCCCAGAACTATTTTGGGAAAAGGAAGAGAAACCATGAAGTGCTTATAAAGTGCCATTCATTGATCAGATATTTGAACAGAATATTTACCATCATACTTTTATGTTTTTAATATCTCTGAGGAACAATTTATACATTATTATTGGACAGTGGACTCAACTGCTTCATCTCATGCTAATGTTATAAAAAATTTGGTCATTCCACTGCTATTACAATCAATATAAAATCCATACTAATATTTATTGAGTAATTAGTTTTTCAAGTGAAAAGGAATAATAAAAATAATGCTTATTTTTATTTATAATTCTCATTTTATAATTGTGGAGGCATACTAACCAATGTCACCCTAATAAATTAAATAATAAAAAAATAGAGAAAAAAAAAGGAAAAATCCTCAGGGAAAAAAAACGTGTTTACAGCAGTGACTTTCAAGTTTGAGGTTTGTTGTAAGGACATCAGCAATAATAGGGATTTTGTTTTTTTGGCTTGCCGTCTTTCTTTTTCTATCAGCACCCTGTCTATTATAATATGGTAGTAACACCAAGGTTATTATTAATATTCTTCATCAAGCTCGTATTATAACGTTCTTTCTTCATTGCACAAATATTACAAATAAATTCTAAAGGTACAATTTCACTAATTTATTTGTAGTCTATTTTCATAGATGGGGATGCTTGGCCAATACAAAGAATGACTTGCTTACTTAACACTAAATTCTTATATTTGAAATTTTGTTTTGAACTTTACACATTTTAAAGAATTTCATAGGTGCTAAATAAATATGATAGTTTTTCTTTATGGTTAGGTATTTTAAA
Organism: Craseonycteris thonglongyai; assembly: GCA_004027555.1. Lineage (NCBI taxonomy): Eukaryota > Metazoa > Chordata > Mammalia > Chiroptera > Craseonycteridae > Craseonycteris > Craseonycteris thonglongyai. The sequence goes on along the minus strand of PVKE010041887.1, from coordinate 3,594 downwards.
AGAACTGAATGTAAATACTATTTGTGATGATTAGATTTTGTTTTCGTATGGAGAAGCAAAGCAAAATATTTCCAGTATTTCTAAATATCTTAATCCAGGGAACAGAAATAATAATTTCAAAGCAAAATACCTGACACATGCTTACATTAAAAAAAAAATTCTTGGAGGTAGAGAAAATATTTATTCTAGTGCTCTTGCCTCTTATCACTTCACACCACCCTTCCAGTTGTTTTCCTCATGTTCTGCTCCACTGAAACCACAAATTTCTTCAAAATTTAGTACTCCATGCATGTTGGTTGACAGCAACCCAATAAAACTAGACACACCAAAGACCATCTCATTTCAGCAGAAATGAACACTTAATACCGTCATTAAGTCCACCTGTTTTCTCTGCTTCTGCTTTCCTGCTGCCTGACATGCCAGGCAAAAGTACCTGAAGTGCTTCCAGGCAGAGGCACACATCACAGCAGCTAATAAAAGCTTAGAGAGTGGTTGCTAGGATGGAAAAGCAGCTGGATGCCCTTAATGTTCCATGATTCTGTTTGTGAACAAGTTTCAAAATGAAAAATGTGCACAAAGATGGAACAATGAGTAGAAAGTAAATATTAAGATACATCTCTTCCTTTGTGTTATAATATGTTCTTAATATTTTCTACATGATCAAGTATGACTTAAGGGATATAAATTCTCCACAAGCTATATTTTGTGTATGAGTGAGTATGTGGAAAATATACCCAAGATGAGTTTTTCCCCTATAGCCACTACAACAGAGTCCATAATAGTTTAATAAATGGAGAGAGAAAATTAATACATAATATTACTACCTCTTCCACTAGGCTAAAGTTGTTTTATGATTTCACTTGTTAAATATTCACAAAAAATATTTTTTAATTTACAAATTAGGAAATTAAGTTTCAAAGTTTTTAGATATGTTTATATGATACCACAACCAATAAGAATATTGAAATAAAGTCTAAAGCATCTATGATTCACATACATCCCTGTATCTCTATTTAAGATTTATCATTTAGTATGATAGCTATGGATCAAGTAATTTGTCTCTTGAGATCAGTTGCTTAATATCTACAAATACATCTCATTTGAAATTGGCTTTGGTGATATATTTCACATACAATTAGTCCATATAAAGTATACTGTTTAAAATACACTATTCATTCCATTCACAGCATTGTTCAATCATCACCACAATCAATTTTAGAACATTTTGTTTGCACTGAAAAGAAACCTGTTATCATTTTGCAATCATCCTACAAGTTCCCCAAATTCTCCAACACAGTCCTAGAAAACCACTAGTTATACCCAATCTCTATAAATTTGACTATTCTGGACACTTCATACAAATGGAATTTTAAAAATGTGTGATCTTTTGTGATTGGCTTCTTTCACTTAATTTAGTTCTTTCAAGGTTGCTGTTTCATATATCAGTAACTTTATTTCTTTTTATTGTTGAATAGCATTATTTTATTGTATGGGCATCACACATTTTGTTTTTTCCAGTTATCCATTGATAGACATTTAGTTTGTTTATATTGGGGGAGGCTATTGTGGACAATGCTGATATAAACATTCATGAACAAATACTTGTTTGAATACCTGTTTTCATTTCTCTTGAGAGTATATCTAGAAGTAGAATTTCTGCATAAGACAAGTTCTAAGGCTAACCTTTTTGCAGAACTGCCAGACTACTTTTTTGTTCCTGATTCTAGTAATTTGACTCATTCCCTTTTTTTTCTTGGTCAGTCTAGCTAAAGTTTTATCAATTTGGCTATTTTTTCCAAAGAATCAATTTTTGCTTTCGTTGGTTTTTTTTCTCTACCTCATTAATTTATGTTCTAATCATTATTTCTTTCTTTCTTCTTGCTTCAAGTCAAGGTTGTGTCTTCAGATAGACGATCAATATATATTTTTGAATAAATAAGTATTTTGCGTGCTTGTTTTCATAATTATTGTCTCATAGTCTGGATTTAACCTTCTAGAAATCAGAAATTATGACTTATTTAACTTAGCCTCAATTGCCTAATATAGCCTTTGGCTCAATCGACTATAGTAGACACTCCGTTAACCAGAACTTAAGCAATCTGCACTCTTAAGCAACTGGCAACATTTTTTCCCCCCAGTTGCTTGAAACTTCGCCAGTTGTGTGAGAAGTGCTAGTTGCTCAAGTTAGTGGAGAGTCTACTTACTTTTTTATCGGGCATCTACCAATCCCATGGGTACTGGTTAACTGAGAGTTTACTGTATTAAAAGTATAAAAACAATATTGAAAATGCATTTTCAAGTAAATGGAGGAACTAATAAGAAAATAAGGGATAATCAGGACCAAAATCTAAATTATAGTAGGAAATCAGACAGGTAAGCAATGGACCATTTTAACCTTGAGAATATCAGGCAAAGAAAAGACAATGAGCTCCAGTTTCCACTGACCTAAGAAGTGAAACAGAATAGTGTGCAAAGTAGGAAGAGTAACAAGGTACTCAAGGTTGATCAATAAACTGTAAAACCTGCTTCCACAAGCTTACAATAAGAAAAGCACCTGTCACCTAGGGGGAAACATATGGTACAAATGCATCTATGTAATGTGCAAAACAAGCTAAAATAAACTTATTCTTGGTTGTACTAACACAAGTGGCAAAACTATGAAGGCAAGCAAGAAAATGATAATCACTAAATTCATGGCAATGCTTCCTCTGAGCAGAAAAAGAAGGAGATGGGATCACACAGGGACACATGCGAACTTGAGAGAATATGGTATAAAATATTCTCTCAATATATGGTAAAAAATATTTATGGTATAAAATAAAAATATTTTTATAAACTGGATAGTAGAATGCAGATATCCATCATGTCATTATTCTTTATATCTTATACATTTTTTAAAAATCGAGTTTTTTTTATATTTGACCATATTTGATTTTAAGAATTAAAAACAATAAATATAAATGGAGGAAAATACATAGATCATTTTTCAAATAAAATAAAAACTGAGAGTTTGAAAAACTAGCTCAAGGCTGAACAGCTTGTTAATCAAATCAGGACTGAGCTATATATTTTTTAAATAAGTAACTATAAAACTTTTTAAAGAGCTATCTACAAAATAATATAACATTAGAAAAACAATTTTAAATATTAAAAAGAGGCTTTTGTCAGTCTTGGAAGCTTAAAGAAATAAGTTATTTAAAAACAAACAAACAAATAAACAAAACCAAGCAAAGCTAATACCGTATCGGTTAGATCAGTAGTGTGGTTCTTGGACCAGCAGAATCATTATCACCTGGAAACCTGTTGAAAATGCAAATTCAACATTTTGTGTTTTAATGAGTCCTCCAGGTGTTTCTGAGACAGGCTATGAAAATCACTGGTCTAATAAATATTTAGTCAAAGTTGAGAATCATGGATTCTAGGGAGAAATTTTAACAAATGCTGATACTTGGGGCCTCCTTCAAACCAACTTAAAATTTCTGGAGGTGGAATCTGGACATCGATGCTTAAAAAAACAACAACAACAAAACCTCCTCAGATAATTTTAGTATGTTACTGTATGCAGTGTTGCGGAATATTCCTCTAATAGCCATT